>SNQJ01S0002274.1:127998-157870 GCA_010110895.2 Picea sitchensis
ATCTCGAAAAACCTTCATTTAGGCCCTCAAAATGGCCCCGGAAGTTAAAACCTGCTAAAAATAGTAAATTGCCAAAATGGCCAGAAAACTGTTTTGAGCCATTTGGAAAAGGTGGGTGGCCCCCGATATCCACCTGGATCACTCACCTTTCTTAGTGTCCCACATCCATACCGTGTCTCCCTCTTGATATTCTCATGCTTCAAACTTTGTTGTTCCCTGTATAACCCTAGTGTATTGTCTTGAGGGAGGAGGGTGGGATTCATCTGTAAGGACTTCTTGTTGAATTGGTTTAATCAATACATCATCATCCCCTTTCTTTAGTAATTTGACAGAGCCAAATTCTTTGTCCTTATATTTATCTAAGAGTTGTTGATACTCTTGTTTCTTTGGCCATTGTATCTCATCAAAATCTTCCTCTATGGTGAAAGGAAAATCCTCTGGAGAAAATATAGGAAGGTTTTCCTTAATTGGCTCATGTGTTTCACTGATATCAGTATCATTGTTAATCTCTTGTACATGAACCTTGTTCATTGGCATTATTGGAAGGCGTGCAATCGTCCCATTTTCATAGGCACGTTAAATCCATCTATAATGTACCACCCAAAATTGCAACAAACTTCCTAGACAAAAGCATCCCCCCATACATCAGGGACATCTACCACCGCAATATCCATATGGATCACTCTCTCAAGATATTTACCAAGGTGTACTTCAATATTCTCAACTACCCCATGAGTGGGTATGGCCCTAGATTCGAAACCGCACACATTCCTATAAGGCCATGTAGCCCTTAGGCCTAGTTGTTCCATGACTTTCAAAGACATCATGTTGGCACCTTCTCCCGAGTCAAGCATACATTTGTTGAGACATTTGTTATTTACTAGAAATGAAATAAAGAAGGGTGGATGTCCATCATATTGAACCCTTAAATTGTTTGCTTGTAACATAATAGGAGGGTCTATTGGTTCATCCAACATATTGAAAAAAAATTCAAACCTTTATTTCATGGATGGAACCTTGATAACTTCGTTCAACGGGATGGTTACATGCATTTTGGCTAATGCAACTTCCAAGTCAAAATTCAAGTCAATCTTGTCAGTCTTAGAAGAAGTTTTGGGAAGGAGTATGTTCATATGTGGAGGTTTTGGCTGTGAAGTTGTAGGTCCAGTAGAGAGAGATTGGATGATTTTCTTTTTCCTAGTATACACTTGGAATTCTTGTTTTTTCAACTTCTCTCTTGACTCTTGATCGAGGCTATTGATTACCTCCATCCTAGCCCTCCTGGTTGCTTCCTTTATGCCTTCTTCATGTTCTTCATGTTCTTCATGTGTGATATTAAGGAAATATTTTGGCTCCTCAATGGTATGGTCGATAATGTTGAATCGATCATGTTCACCATTATTTAGAGGGAATTCATGATCCCAATGTGATTATTTGCATTGGAAACACCATGGGTTCTCCTCAACCATGTTTGCAGGGGATAAAGTGTTAGGGACCTATTGATTGTTATTAGGCTTGAAACCTTGACCACCCATTTGTAATTCCCCACTATAAGGAGGTCTAGGAGCTTGTTGTTGGGATCTTTTTAGATTGACAATCCTATTCATCATTAACTCTTGGGTTTTTACCATGCCATCTAGAGTCAACTGTAGCTTT
Source organism: Picea sitchensis (assembly GCA_010110895.2). Taxonomy (NCBI): domain Eukaryota; kingdom Viridiplantae; phylum Streptophyta; class Pinopsida; order Pinales; family Pinaceae; genus Picea; species Picea sitchensis. The sequence continues at coordinate 129,655 of SNQJ01S0002274.1, forward strand.
TCCATGCTGGTGCCAATATCTGAGGAAGTCTCAACATTGTGGGCCACTTTGGGTTTAGCATCCATCTTGAAACTTGGGGCAGAGAAAGGTTCTACCTTGGATTATGATAGATTATTTTGAATCTTCATAGCCATATCATGGGATTATTGGATTGTTTTAGGAGCTTTGTCTCTGATAAGGAAACCCATTTGTCCTGTAAAGGTTTTGGTGTAAATAAAGAGAAGAAAGTTTTTTGAAAAGAAGACATCCAATTTTTGCATGTAATAACAGGGAAATGTAAAGCCTTACCTATGGGTGCCTATGTAGAGGGAGAGATGCACCATGTCTATCCCAAAAATAGACTTTTTAGGGTTCATGGAAATACCATATTTCCTACACCTTTCAAATACAATTATGAGGTGTGAGATATGATATTTCCTTTCTTTTGACATGACTGTGAGATCATCTTTGTAAATTTCTATAATCTTCTAGATCAGGTCCCTAAAGGCAAATTCCATTTCTCTTTGAAAAGTTGAACCTGCATTCATAAGGCCAAATGACATTCTTAAGTACATGAATGTTTCCCATGGTGTAGTAAATGTTGTTTTGAGTTGATCGTCCCTTTTGAGTAACACTTGATTGTATCCAGAAAATCCATCTAGCATAGACATCATGCCTGCCCCGATGATCCTTTGTAGTAAATATTCCATATTTGGGAGGGGGTAATTGTCCTTTAATGATAGTTGGTTAAGGTTCCAGAAATCAACGCATAAGAAAATGTCACCACTCTTCTCTCAAACAACTACCAAATCAAACATCTGTGATGAATACCTAATGGGGACCATGATACCATCCTATACCATTTTTTGGAGTTCCTTTTGTATCTGATTTTCCAACTTAGGGTTAATATGACTTAGTTTTTTTTAGAAAGGTTTGGCTCCTTCTGTTAAGGGTATAGAATGTTGGATGAAATCACTCTTGTAAGCCTTCAAGTCATCATAAGTCCAAGCAAATGCATCCTTAAACTCTCTAATGAGGTCAAGTATTTCATTTCTCTCTTCTTTAGTGGTGCCTTCCCCTATATTTACCATTATTGGGTCTATCTTGGTCTCAATATTGAATTCCAAGACCTTATATGTTTGTTGTTTGGGGTTTTTTCCTTTGTAAACATCATGTCTATCAAAGAGTCGTTCTAAAGGAATGCACCCTTTTAGTAGAGTATTATTTTGAAAATTTACTACCTCAAGGTCCATGGACTTAGCCATAAAATTTACTTGTGAATCAGTGAAATCTCTACTATTTTCCATGAATCTAAGGATTTGATTATCATATTCAAAAACTTGCCAATTCTCTAAGTTATCAAGGATTGATGGTCCAAATAGAACCTCCATTTTGCACAAATTTTGGAGGGGGCCTTCACAAGGTTGCAAGGTGGATGCTGAGACAACTACGACATCTGCTACGTAATTTTCCTCTCTGGGGACTACTTCAATTGACACCAGTTCAATGGATTTTTTAACAGACCTTGCAAAGTCTCGGTACCTTTTGAGTCTCTCATTCTTTGTGGAAAAGTTTAGTAAAACTTGTGAAACTATTAGATCTAAATAAAAAATGACCCTCAAGTGCCTTATACCCCTATCAATGGCCAAATTAAGACCTATGATTAAAGCCTTATATTCAGAAACATTGTTTGTGCAATGATATTCAAGCCTATAGGAGTAGTAGAAGGTTTCTTTAGAAGGGGAAGTTAGGACGATGACTACCCCTGAGCCAAAAATTGAGTGAGCGCCATCAAATTATAATGTCCATATTCCTTCAGGAGTTTTGCAAGGTTCATCCTTGGAGTCTCCTCCTTGAAAAAACTGACTCTCTACTCCATTGTTTACACAGAGGAGTTGATCAATGGGTTATTCAGAAGATTCAATGAGGCAACCAGTGATAGGTTCCTTGTGAAGGGTGAATAATCCTCCCCCGGGATAGGGCATAATGGCCTTAGATCCTTGGTCTTGGAAGCTTCCGCCTATTTTTTCTACCAATTCTTTGCAGAGCAAGATTCCCCAACTACTTAATGTGTTTATTACTATTATTTCGATCTTGAAAGAGACATCATGTCAAGTATGGAAGGAAACCACCAAGTATTTGGTAATACCACGTGTAAAACCATCTCGTGCATCATTATATGGTTGTGATATAATAAGTCTCAGTTGGTGCATGACCCTTTGAGTCATAATGTTTTTGGAAGTATCTGGGTCAAAGACGCAATTATGGACAAGGAAATCATTTATTTGGAGGGTAACATAAAAAGGTGTGGGTTCACTATATCTTTTAAAAATGCTTCCAACATGAAAAATGACCGGGGATTCTTCTTCAAAATCATCTTCCTCGGTGATTTGTGAAGGTAAACATTCAATGTCTTCTTTCTCAGCCTCCCAATCCTCAAAAATATTTTCAAGGGAACTTAGATCCTCATGGGGCTCATGTTGTTTTGAAAAAATAAAGGCATCTTTCATGTTTGAAAATCCCTTCTTCCAAGTATTGGTTCCCTTAGGAGGAGTATCCAACTTAATCTTATCGTCTACCTCCAGTATCTCTGGGAAATCATGTTCTTGTTCTTCCATTTTTTTCTCATTGAACCATAGGATATCATCTTGGTCGTGGAGAATATTGACCTGGGAAATGGGATTTCTCCATTTGAGATTGTCTTCAATCTGGCAAGAACCACCTTGTGCTTCCTTGAGGTTTGCAAGGAATCAATTCATGAGGAGGGATTGGAAGTTTCCTTCGAAAGAATTTAGGTATTGTATGAGAATAACACTCTCTGGTAAACATTTGGAATCAATTTGATCAAGGTATTAAATATGTCATTAAATTCCCTAACAATTTCATCATTTTGTTTGCAAATTTTGAGATACTGGGAATAAAGGGAAGCCATATCTTCCATCACATCCCATCTAATCTAGGTGGATATTGGTGGCCACCCAACTATTCCAACTGGCTCCTCGTGTCCATTTTTTATTCATCACGTCTTTCTGTACTGATTTATAATTGTGAGTTCTACACTTCTGGGGTTGTCTGAAGCCTCACACATTCTCCAGGTGGATCTGGGTGGCCTCTCACCTAATCCAACTGGATTATTTTGTAGGATTTCATGTCAAAACATCTTCTTGTACTTCCAAGGCTGTTTTGGGGCCCTAAACATTGTTTTTTTTACACACCACAGTCATATTGTAGACAAAGTCAGAGTCTAATGGCATGATGTGTAGATCTCTAAAAGACCTTTCCAACGGGCTATCACACGCCTAAAATGAAGGTTTTATGAAAAAGTTATGACCCTAGGAAGTTGAGGTACCAAATTACACCTAGGACCCACATGACTTTTGGTGTTTCACCTTCTAGGGTTAGGTTTTAGGATGTCTAGGGTTTTGGCATTCATGAGTAATATGAAAAGGGCCTATGGAGCCTCATTGTAATCCATTCTGCTCAGACGGATGCGTGTAGTGTCCACATCTCTTCTTAGAGATAGCTATCACCATTCGAGCAAGTTTCAGTTCTGCAGTTTTACAGTTTCAGCCTATTTCATTATTTAATAGAAGATATTGTTCACTTGATATTTGTGTTATTATTCCTATCTCTGTGTTTATTGTATTTAGTCTATTAATCAATTCGTTATGCTCCTAAATCTGGATCAGTGGTATTAGAGTGGTCTTCTCTTCATTTATTTTTCTTCGTGCATGTCCCCAACAAGGTTTGGGTACAAGAAGTTGGAACTCGAACCAATAGAGAAATTACCAGATCAATCGCACCGAGCCCAACAAAAACCCATGGGAGACGAAAATAAATATGATGGAGTAGGAGATCCTATTAAAATGTTGCTCGAGGAATCCCTCACGTGACAAAGGAACAAAATGATGAACAACTTCGCGTAGATCCTTTGACGATTGCCCACAGGAGAAGCATCTTCATCAAGAGGCCATGCAACCCCCTTCAAGGTACAGGTAAATTTTGATATTCCATTATTTGAAGGATTGATAGATGCAAATGTTGTAGAAAAATGGTTGAATTTGCTCGAAGGATATTTTTCGGTCCACAATTTTTCCGATAGGGAAAAGATCACTTTTTCACTCCTCAAGGTCGTTCCCCATGTTAAAGACTGGTGGGATACTTACTCTGAGCAAAGGGCCTTGGAGGAATCTGCAATTTTTGTGGTGGACCCTACATGGTATTCCTTCCGGGACACCATTAAAGAACAATACTATTGTAATATACCATATATAAAAGTAGGGTTAGGTTTTTGGATGTTTAGGGTTTTGGCATTCATGAGTAATATGAAAAGGGCCTATGGAGCCTCATTGTAATCCATTAGGTTTAGATGGATGCACGTAGCAACCACATCTCTTCTTAGAGATAGCTACCACCATTCGAGTAAGTTTCAGTTCTGCAGTTTTACAGTTTCAACCTATTTCATTATTTAATAGAAGGTATTGTTCACTCGATACTTGTGTTATTATTCCTATCTCTGTTTTTATTGTATTTAGTCTGTTAATAAATTCATTATGCTCCTAAATCTGGATCAGTGGTATTAGAGTGGGCTGCTCTTAATTTATTTTTCTTCATGCATGTCCCCAACAAGGCCTGGGTACAAGAAGTTGGGACTCGAACCAATAGAGCCATTACCAGATCGATCGCACCGAGCCCGACAACAACCCATGGGAGACGAAAAGAAAGATGATGGAGCAGGAGATCCTATTAAAATGTTGCTCGAGGAATCCCTCACGCGAAAAAGGAACGAAGTGATGGACAACTTCGCGCAGATCCTTCGACGGTTGCCCACAGGTGAAGCATCTTCATCAAGCGGCCATGCAACCCCCTTCAAGGTACAGGTAAATTTTGATATTCCATTATTTGAAGGACTGATAGATGCGGATGTTGTAGAAAAATGGTTGAATCTGCTCGAAGGATATTTTTCGGTTCACAATTTTTTCGATAGGGAAAATATCACTTTTTCACTCCTTAAGGTCGTTCCCCATGTTAAAGACTGGTGGGATACTTACTCTGAGCAAAAGGCCATGGAGGAATTTGCAATTTTTGTGGTGGCCCCTACATGGTATTCGTTCCGGGATGCCATTAAAGAACAATACTATTGCAATATACCAGATATAAAAGTATGTAGAACAAAAATAAAATGCTAGAAATGGAAAAATAACAAAAATATAGCCAGAACAATCACCACAATAACACTGGAATGATATAAGAATAACAACAGAAATAACACTTTGATTCTGAGAGAAATGTTCATGGGCCTCTTCGAGGGGGAAACCTCCAGTCGAGCAGAGCTCTATTACAATAATATCCAAGCTAGGGTTCTCATACCCTCGACTCCTATTTATACTAAATATGTGTATCAAAAGAAGCATCTAGAGGAATATCCTTCTAGAAGCGAAGCTTCTATTAGGTCTTCTTACATTCGACTTATTTTATTTTATTGCAAGGCCTTATTAATGTTGACCTTTATTACATGCGAATACATTGTTCTACCTATGTGCAGGTTAGGACCCTAACATGTTCTCCCCCTTAACAACAGCCTTGTCCTCAAGGCTTGAGATGTGGAAATTTCTACAGAATGGTAGTTGGTTCCCAAGAGGCATCTGCTGGAGTTGTATCTTTCCACTGGGATAACACTTCCTTATGGTTCTCTTATGCAGTGATGCTGCGTTGGTCCAAAATTCTTGTAGGTACATGGAAATGGATCCTTCTTGATCTAACTTGGGAAGGTTGGGTTGGTGGCATAGTTCCAATCACCTTCTTTAAGCTGAAACATGAAAAACAAGATGCTTAGCTTAGAATGAATGGGAAAATATAAGCGATAGAGCCACACTTACATGTAGAATGGTATAGACCATGGAATTTGGGTGCCTAACCCGACAATGCTTGGCCAGGGGACTTTTCTTGAAAGGTTGTAGTTGAAGAAACACGTAGTACCCTTCAACAAATTGATGTTGGAGAAACCTTGATCTGTTTTTTGCTTCATGCGATTATGTTCCATGACCAAATTCTCTTTGAGGGGTGTGGAGAATAGCCTCTGGTATAGTGTTTGGTCAAGCCTTTGGACCTTGAGGGTTACCCGAGGGGTAAGTATAAGAGAAATGAAGGTGTCTTTTGTCTATATACTGCTTCAAAGGAGTCATGCATGTAGCTGTATGGTATCAGAGTGTTGTACCACCATTCGATAGGGGTAACCATTGGAGCCAGCGATTTTTCTTTTTCTAGGCAAAACACCTCAAAATATGTTTCCAAACACTTGTTAACCTTCCATTTGACCATTAGTCTAGGGATGATAAGCTTTCTTTGAGATGCAATTGGGTGCCTTATTATCTTGAATAGTTCTTGCCAAAATTCTTGGTGAAAGTTAGATTGTGATCCAAAACAATAGAATGTGGCATGCCATGAAGCTTGAAGACACGATCCATGAAGATTTGAGCCACGTGGATTTGAATGGGTGTTGAAAGGCACATAAATGAGCATACTTGGAAGGTGATCAATAAACACCATGATGACTGATTCATTTCCGGTTGGAATTGGCTTGTAATAAAATCCATGAGATATCCCTCCAAATGGCGGGTGGAAGTGGTTGTAGTGTCCTAGGAGATTTGATTGTTTCTCCTTGTTGCATTGACACACACATTCAACGATAAAATTAAAAATGTCTTGTTTCATACCATCCAGGAAAAAATAACGTTTGACCCATACATAGGTTTTGGTAAACTGAAGTGCCAGTGATTAGATTGTAGCATGAAGCTCATAAAAGTATACGTGGATTTAAGTTTTGATTGTTTACTTAAATACAAACAACCTTGCTGAATTAGAAGGAGGATCATCATGGAACCAAAAGAGTACCACAGGGAAGGCTAGACATTGGAAGGTCTACAATTATTGGATCAGATGCAAAGATTTTGGGATCGTGTAGCCATTCTTGGTGAGCGGCTTGGAGCCAATCTAATTAAATGAAGGGAAAGAGAAAAAAGGTGTCAGATCATCTTCATATTTTGGGAAGATGCATCCATAACCACACATTGTCTTCCTTCTTGCTTACGTAGTCTCATAATCATATCAAAGAGCTTAGTGACCCATTTGTTTCTCAGGGAGGAAATGCATTGTTCAAGAAAATGCTTGAGACTTTGATAATACATCTTAATTTAAAGCGTTGCCCCAATGAGTAAAGGAGTGCCTGAGATCAACGACATGTAGAATGGCAACATTTACTTTTCATAGATGTAATGACCCTTTATTTATTAATATGAATAATTTCATAAATAATCCACAAAAATTAAGCTAAATTATAATTAATTATTACATAGCATGAGTAATTATATGTTATTAATTAATTATTTTGATTATGATTAAGTTGAAGTATGATTAACTCCTTAATTAAGGGTTAATGAATGATTAATTATTAAGCGAGTCATTAATTGATTAAGTATAAAATTAATGGTTAAATGTCATTAATAGTAAATATCTGTCAATAAAAAGGAAACATTTAATAAAGGATAGCCTATTAATAAAAAATAAATGAACAGATAAGGCATTTATGAATGGATAAGGTGTTTGGTAGGAGTGAAGGTGCGAGGGCAGTGAAGAGGCATAAGTGAGGGAGAAGGGTTAGGAGAGAAGCGGATATTCATTTCATGTATTAAATGGTGGAGGAGATTTTAGAACATTAGAATGAGAGTTAGTTAGCAATTAGGATTCCTGATTACCCGTGAGGGTTTTAAAACCGGAGGAGCTAGGGCGTCCATAGATAATATCCTAGGGCTAGTACTAGTCAGTAGAATTATTTAGTTTTAGGGTGTCTTCGGGAGCAAAGCTGCTGCGGAGGCAGTCAAGCTAAGGAGGCGACGCTCCAGTTAGGTTAGTTATAAGATCTTTAGAAGGAAATTGTTAATAAATTTTATTTATTGAAATATCAATTTATTATGCAAAAATTGAGTGAATTTCAAATTACTGCTCTGTTTTAATTCATGGTGGCTTTAAAATTAAAATGGCCGGTCATTACATGCAATTTATCAAAGCCATGAGTTTTGAAATCTGAAGACCTAAAGAACCAAAAACTCAAGTCAAATTGCTTAAGCAACTTTGTAAACAACTTGAATTGAGTCCACGACACTTAGGAGCCGAGATTGATCCTGAGTTAACTATGTACTTAGAAAACGTGACAAGTGAACGGGAATAGGGAATATAGTCAAACATCTAGGCCGGCTAGAAAGTGCGCGAAAGGAAAAAGACAGAGTAAGCACTGAGTTGAGTCTCAATAGCATGGAATTAAATTTCAAACAGCCGTGTGGTCAAGGCATGCGGCCAAGCATTCAATCAACCAAATTTTTTTTTTGGGTGACCCTGAATGACTCTAAAGAAACAGCTGATTTCACTGAAGATAGTTTTCCTTTTGATATAACATATTCAGTACAAAAACTTGGAGCAATCTTTTCCACCCTTGCTGGTACATCAGGGGCCATGAACTTCCTGTAAAACAACCAATTTGACAAATATTATATGTTTAGGGCACAATCATGAAGATAACAAGAAGAGAAAACTAGTATAATTTAGCTACAGACTAATAGAATCTGAAAAAAAAAATACAATGCTCATGAATTTCATTTGAATCAATACCTTCAAATTACAAAACTCAAGGATGCTACGGTTGTTTTAGTTTCTGATTCATTAGTAGCTGACTGATATTGACAAATTGGAAATCTAAAAAAAAGCATGTGGTAGGAAATTAGATCCGGATTTTAAAGCTATATAATAAAACTTCGGTGGAATTAAGTTATTATGATTTATTTTACAAATTTAATTGGACATTACCTTCTGCAGAAACCATAGATAGTTGAAAATGATGGATACTACATCTGTCGTGCCCTCCTGCGATTGCCATATATTGTTAGCTTTATCTTCAGGTTCGAAGCAGTAGAAAAGCCAGCTGTCTGTTCACGCTTTGATAACCCTGATTTTGCGGCGCCACCTAACTCTAAATAAGAAAATGAACGTGAAGGGACGTGGAATGTATTGGCCCCTCCCTCAATAGTAATCGGAGCCAAGAGAGAGCAAGGCGACGTCGGCGCTGTGAGAGTTCGAACCAATCCCGGGGATCGAACTGCCACTGAGACAGAACGCCTTGAGGCCTGATACATTTTCGTTTCTCAGCCAAAGAGATTTTCTTTATTATAAGAACAATGGATTGCAATAGAAAGCCATGGAATCTGTAAATAAGAGCATTACAAGGTTTTTCCACCACACGCATATATACATCCTCCAAATAATAGCTGTCATTTCAAATATAAGTGCATGCTTATGATTGACATTTGGAATCCCTAAGAAGCAGAGTAAAATAGTGTGCATACACATACCTTCACCAACAATCATTCAGGATCCTTTAAAATGTTAAACGATGTTGTCAAATCATTAGCCCAGATGTTTCTCCCATCAATTACTCCAGCAAAAAGGTATTTGTCTCCGGGAAAGCCAACAGTTTTGACAAGGCTGAGTGTTTTGGTTCCACGTATTAGATCTAATCCAATAGCATATATAGCCTTCAACTGAATGATGGTCCTGAGGTAAATAGTATATTTCACAGCGTTAGAAAATTTAGATCCCTAAAGATACACTATGTGAGTTTTGGAGTTTAAGTAGTATCTACCTGTTTTCCAGAGAGATGCGGTATCATTTTTATTTTCTTAATAAAAAAGGTATCATCTACATAAAGCGGATACAAAGGATGCATATACCTATATGTCTCAACATGAATATCAACAAAGTATGTTTCTACAAGCAATTTGATCTCCAACATCAAAACCCCAAAGCTAAATACATCGCTCTTATCTGTGAGTTGACCATAGAGAGAGTATTCAGGGGCTTGCCTATTGCTGGCATTGTTTTATTGTAATTGTTTACAGTGCCAACAAAGCAATTTTGAACATTCAAAATAAAACTAAAAGGGATTTAAAGAGAATAAACTGGCCCTGTGGAAATTGTAGTGTAAGCACAAGGTGATTGAAATTTTGCAGAAATGTTAAAGGTGCATTGATCCTCATGAAAATAGAGCATCTGAAAGCTGTGTATAAGCATGCAATGTTAGTGCAAACCTGAGTAATCACGAGCAATTTTTGTGTTACAAATAAACAAACAGAACATAATATTGAAAGTACCTTTAGTTTCTGCACCTTCTTGTGGGAGAAGGACTCGGCTTGGGAACCATGGTTATGCCCATGAGTTGTTCAGCGATGGAGCAATCGCTGCACTCATCGCAAGGAAGAAGCGGTTGTTTGAAACAAGAGCAAGAGAGGAAAATTAAATTCCGGAAGAGAAAATGAACATAAGAGGGTTGGAGACCTAGCACGTATTGATTGAGATGGAGACATGGGGAAGGCACGTGGAGCCTCATGCAAAGGCCGCATAGCCCTAAACTTTTATTATTTTTAATTTTTTTCCTATTTTTAAATTTTTAATTTTTATTATTATTATTAAGTAAAAAGGAAATTAATTATTTTAAATGAATAACTTGTTGTTTATATGATTTAAATTTTAAATTCTATATACAAAAAAGGGGTCATTAATATGAGTATTAATTAGTAATTAATTAATTAGCAACTAATTAACTAGTGGGTTAAATGATTAACTAATTAACTAGTTTAATTAAGGATCAACAACATTATTTTACTAATAAATTGTATCTAAATTATAAAAGTTTATGGAGTCCATGGGGTTTTGAACCCCGGACCTCCTCCATTATGCCTTAACAAAGAATCCCTTCTACGATTACAACACACCTTGGTTCTTAAAATTAATTGACTATAGTTTAATTAAAATATAGTTTTCTTTTATATTCACATTATTAAATTTTAAGATATAATTTAATTGTAGTTCTAACTATGATGATTAATTAATTATTTATATTTAAAATTCATGGTTCATGCTATATTTCAAAGTGATTAATCTTGACCAAAACATCCCGAGGCAAGAACACTGCAATACAACAAAGGTTAACCACGATCAAGCTGAGGTGCAGGATAGAACCACCAATTAGGATCTTACAAAGAAAAGCGGGCTCAAAGTATGTACAAAAATGTGATTCAAAACAAACCAGCCAAGTCCTCCCACTCCATTCCACTAATTAGTCAATGACAAATCTGATCACGTGTCGATAGCGCCAACACTATCTTGAGGAAAATCTCCCGAGTCAAGCATGGGAGGATATTTAGTTAAGGTGTCATTGGGACTTAAAATTTAGGACAAAAGCAGAGGAGGAAGTGACATATGCGCCATGAGTAAGCCTAGGAAATTAAGTGAGTAAAAGCCCTTGAGAAGCTATGGCCAAGGTAAGAAAATCAATAGTTGTTCGTAGGGACCATGAAACAAGCTTAGATGCTTAAACCTAACCCTAACCGAATGATCCCTGATGGAGTAGCGTGCAATTTCTGAGGACAAGTAAAACTTACACCTAACCCTGTTTCAAAAGTTTAGTAGCATGATTTAAAACATCCACTGGAACTCCTTGACAGCTTTGGTTGATGGGGTGGAAACACCACCAGGGATGGTTAGGGCTCCCGAGGAGGTCGGCCCGAGAGGCGTCGTCGCAAGTCACGGTGACACCACCACCACCATACATGAACAGCCCTCATCACTGGCCTCATTGGAATCATCAGCAAAGGACTTTAAAAGACAACCGACGATTTGAAGTGGAGATTACCCAGATGCAGAATGGGTAATCCAGAAGTGTCAATGGATTTAGAGGGAGGACCTCCATCTGAAGACATCAGGGAACTGCAAAGATCAAAACTTCGGAGTTCAGAATTAGCTAGTGAGCCTTGGAAGCATGGTTAGAAAGGCATGACCAAGGTGTTTTATAGGGACTATCGTCCAACTTCGAAGATGCCATTTTGATTAAAGGGGCAATGCCTGAATTGGTAGGTGCTGGAAAGACAAACACCTTACCCCGGACACGGTGTCTTGGGAACTTTTCGGGGAAAGGTTTAGGAGGAAATATCTAAATTACTATGAGACAGCGAGTTTAGGAGCATTTCATACCCTTATCTGAGAAACAAAATGAGTAGAAGAATCACAGAAGTCAGGTTTATGAAATTTGGGGTCAAGTATGTATGGAAATATGGATAGATAGCGACAAGCCCGGTAACTTCATCTATGGATTGAACCCAGGATAAGAGCTATAATTTGAGGATGTAAGAGCGTCCTTGATGGTAAATGATTGGAAAGTCACGTTCACGATGGAAGAACATATGAACTTGGTAGGGGTACAGATCGACATTTCCGCATCGCTTGGGATTAAGTAGGAAAGACCCAAGGACATTTCCTAGGGGAGGGCTCAAGGCCACATGCATTGTGTGTGATTCACGCCAAGGGCGGTAGGCTGCGGCTGATTTCAATGCCCAGCAATTCACGGTATCTAAGATTTCATAATGGCCGAGTGCGGGCGGGAACACGACCACATCGGGGAAGCGTGGCGGTAGGAGGTTCGAGGGAAGGAACTGCGTTTAGAGATGATCCTGGGTGCCGGTTCAATCTCGTGTTGCATGTTGGATATGCAAAGGACCCCATTATGAACGGTACTGTCCGGAGTTACAATCAGGCTTCGTCCATTGAGAAGGAAAGGAGCCAATGGGGAGAGCTAGTAGCGATATTATCCTTATTCCATTGATTAATAATTGCCAGGGCGAACATCAATCCACCGTGGTGGAGTAGAGTAGTCACGCTAAATCATATCAATGTTAAGATTTTGTTTGATTAAAGATTGCAACGGAGATAGTTTCATTTCACCATACGCATTAGAAAAGAGTGGGTTAGCTACGACCCTCCCCGAACACGATGACTTTAAAACAAAATGAGATGGCTTCGGGGAGAAAAACAAGCAGTGGGACCTAAGGTAGTAATGGAATAATTGTATATAGTAGATTTTGGGGAGTGTGTACTACCGAGGTTGAAATTTATACGTCACTGCTCTTGGGGATATGACTTAATCATTGGAATGGATTGGTTAGCAGCTCATAAAGCTTTGGTAGATTTTTTCGCAAAAAAAATCTACCAAAGCTCGATGATGAAGGAAGACCAATAGAGATCCGGTGTCTGAGAGAAAAGTGTAGATTACGTTTATATCCACTATGAAAGGTCAAGCGATGCTTGGAACAAAGGAGTAATCAACTTTATGCTTAGTAGAAGCGTTAAAGAAGATAGGAAGGGACCCTCATTAGATCGATATCCGGTATTGTCAGAATTCCAAGATGTTTTCGAATGGGGTTGCAGGGGTTACCTCAGGAAGGGGCGATTTCACTATTGAGCTAAAATCTAGTACAAAGCGTTCGAACTTTGTGAATTGCAAATGTAGTTGAAAGAGTTCTTGGACTTAGGGCTAATAAGACCTAGTGTGTCACCATACAGGGTGCACAAGTAATTTTTATAAAGAAGAAGGATGGATCCCTTCGATTGTAGCCACTTATAGACTCTGAGGGACTTGAACCGTGCTCACGATTGAAGAGCAGTGCAGAGTACTTACGAATTATTGTCTCTTGATGGATAGAAAGGAAGCGGCCCGGTATTCTCAAAGATCGATTTCGCGATCAAGTTATCATCAACTAAGGATTAAGGAAGGTGATATCAAGAGGCTGAACTTCAGTTTGGACATTCACGAAGTTTGTTGTGAGTACCTTTGGTTGACCAATCATGTGATATTCATATGAGCCTCATGAACGGCATTTTTTGGAAGTACTTAGACCGTTTGTACAAGTCTTTTTAGATGACATCCCTCATCTATTCCAAGAATGAAAGGAACATGAGGAACACTTGCGAATGGTGTTGTCATGCCTTATAGAGAACAAATTGTATGGGAAGCTGTCAGTGTCCTTCTTCGGGAAAGAGATCCACTATTTAGGTCATATCATTTTCGAAGAAGGAATCACCGGTGGAACCGGAAAAGGTAAAGGCCATTATGGAGTGTGATTGAAAAATTCCCATGAGGTAGGAAGCTTCATGGGCTGTGAGTTAATGCAGGAGTTGTAGGAAGGATTCTCAAAATAAAATTGTCACGTTGCAGTACAGGGGGGTGGATATGGATGGACGGAAGAGATGTGACGGGCATTCATTGTTGGGCTTGGGAGTTACTAACTGGGTGCACCAATTCTACAGTGGGATATGGAAAAGTACTTCGCGGTCTGCACGGATGCCTTGAACCAAGGGTTGGGAGCCGTGCTAATGTCACGAGATGGAGGAGTGATAGCTTATCGTCCAAGAGATTTGGAAGAAACCTGAAGGAGTCATCGCAACTCATGATTTAGAGTTGGCCGGTGTAATGCTAGCTCACGGAAACTGGAGGCACTATCTTGTTGGGCGGAACTTTGAACTCAAAATAGACCATCAAAGTTTAAAACATCCTCTTCACTCAAAGAGATCCCGAGATGCGGGCAAGGGCAGATGGAAGCGAGAGTTTATGAGTGCCAAGTCTGATTTTGGTATGTATAGGTACGTAAAGGGAAAGAGAGAAAATGTAGTGAGATGCCTTGAGTAGGAGACCACAGATCTTCTCCTTGGTACCCTTAAAGGTTAATGCGAGGGAGCGAGTGTTGGGAAAAAAAGGAGATAGAGTGGGGCTTGATTAGATCAAAGTCACAGGGGTATAGTTTAGAAACCATTGGATTGTTAGATGTCGAGGAAGGATGTACATTCGAGAGAATGGGGATGTTAGTATCATACTGAAGGAATCCATAGATCACTTTGTTAATGGCATCACAGGTGCCTTGAAGAAGATGTACGCAGACATGTGAAAGCTCTTCTTTTGGGTAGGCATGAAATGCGATGTAGTCCATTTGTATGGAAATGCACAGAGTGTGACAGGTGAAAGTGACCACCATCTGACAAGCCTCCTACAACTGGTAGACCTATGTCCTAGAGTGGGAAGTCATCTCTATGGATTTTGTTGTGGGTTACCACTCACATCCCATACACCGTGCATCCAGCAGCAGTGAGTGGATAAGTTAACCAAGAGTGCTCATTTTATTCCAGTTTGAGACACTTACAGTATCGCGATGTGCTTACGATGTGTTTGTAAATGAGTTATCAGTTTGCCTGCGGAATACCTAAGAAGATCATTTAGATATGGACTCTAGATTCACTTCTAGATTTTTGGACAAGTTCTGATCAGTTAGGGACTCAGTTGAACTTAGGCCTGACACTATCATCCACAACGGATAGGACAAGCTGAGAGGGTAATCAAGTCATAGGAGACGCAGGATGTATGTGATGGATAAAATGAGACCGATTAGTTACTACATTGGTAGAGTTTGCCTACAATGCCAGTTATCATAGTTCCATTGGAATGCAGCCCTACGAAGATTTATCACGAGTATAGAACCACCCACTTTAAAGTTAAGGATAGATTAGAAGACGAGATAACGGTTGGTCCATAATTGATTGATGGAATAAAGTGATTCAGATTAAATGGAGATTAAAGGAAGCCTGGGATAGGCGGAAAAGCTATGGGGCTTGCCACCGGGACCGGCCAGAGTTATGGCCTTGAGACCAAGTTTTCATTGATATCGAGGCCTAATAAGAGTACCATATGGATTCGGGAAGGGACAAATTTACATCACCTCGGTTTATAGGACCATTCGGGATCAAAGAGAAAATTGGACCATTGCCTATCGTCTCATCTTGCCACTTGCATGAAACTCATAATGTATTTCATGTATCACATTTCGTCATTATATTTCTTGATGAATCCACATAAACTAAATTGGAAGGAATTACGGGTGTCGGACGTGGGAACCCTCAAATTGAATTCGCATATTGGACCGTGAGTCAGCTATTTCAGGAACCCGTCACAGTAGGATCAGTTAAAGGTCCAATGGGACAGAAATATAGTCGGGGATCACGCTACTGCTGGGAGAGATCTTGAGAGACACTTTCTGTGAGATTATCCCTCTATTTTACCACCTCGAGAACATGTTTCGAAGGTGGGAATTATTATCTTTCAACACCTTTTGGCTTGGAGAACAAGCAGGGGTGATTAGGGGACTATATACTTTATTTTCTAGTCATGAGTGGAAACTATTAAGTGATACTCTTTAAACTTTTCAGAATTTATGAACTTTTATGAATGTTTAAATGTTATTGATGATGATGTAATGTAATCACGATCTATTGTGTGGATGAAACTTTACGAATGTATAAATGTTATTGATGATGATGTATATCTTTGACACATTGTGATGCTGGAATTGAATGAATGTTTAAATGTTGTTAGGATGATGTTGGATATTATACAATATTTTTTGGGTAAATGATAATCTCTTGTGAGTGGGTGTTGAAATGGAATTATGAGATATTATGAGATCTATTTCCTAATTGGAAAACTTGATGTTAACTTATGGATGCGGAGATACAAGAAATTGAAATGATGCTATGGCATTACATGATGATAATGCATAGAAATGTATGAGTTTGTATTCTGGACTAATCTGCCGAGGTTATAGACTGTAAAGAATAGCCAAGGAATAATGATGATGCAAGTGTATATAGGGATCAGCGTAGAAACATTATGGGTATGAATATTGTATTTGGAAATTTATATTGGACTTTGGATGCATTGCTACTGTATGATATGTGGATGGGTGCATGATTTCGATTAGCAACACTACCCAAAGGAAACCAAATGGCGATGAAATGGAAACAACCTCCGATAACCTGATTATCCTTTGGCCAAATTCCATTGTGGGGTGTTATTACAGTTACTGTTAGGAGGGGTGGAGGCATTTCCCAACATGTATCCTCCCATTATAGGGTGGAGGCCATCATGGGGTGTTGACGCTAGATCTGATTAGGAGGGTGGAGGCATTTCCCTATGCTTATCCCTCCAGAGGCACAGTCCACAGGAGGAATGATCTTTAGTTCCGCTCCCAGTGCGTGTGATGAGGGCTGTCGGTTGCCTGCTAGGGAATCTTGATCGAGATAGTGACACTTCCCTTACAGGTTCTATTTTGGAGTTAAGTCAATATAGTAGACGCTCCAAGATAGTCCTATGAGAGAATGAGGATAGGAATGGAGTTGGAATGGAGTTAGGGAGGAAGGATAGAGTAGAATAGTTGAACTATGGAATCATGCAGTGGGGAGTTGGTAGAAGAAAATGTGTATATATGAATATTCACTGTTATGTAACTAAACCACAATTTTGTTCAAAATTTCATTTTAAACAAATAATTGTAATTCAAGAAATTCTCACATAATTAATTGATTGTTGTCTTTTATAAAGATTAGTCTTGTTATTTGGATTGGATGCATACATAAAATACTAAGGATGAAAGTTTGATTATTAGTAAATGTATACGAGAATTGTTTGTACTAGCTACACATACATTTTCTTGTACATATACACTAAATATGTATGAGTTTCCTTGTTCTTGTACCATAAGATACATAGCGGAATGAAGAGAAGTTTCACGAAGAAATTAGTGTATGCTTATTTATTTATTAATATGAATAATTTCAAAAATAATCCTAAAGAGTGCTAAATTATGATTAATTATTACATAACCTTAATTAATTATGTATTTATTAATTAATTATTTTGATTATGATTAAATTTGGGGAGATATGATTAACTCATAGTGGGGTTAATGAATGATTAATTATTAAATGAGACATTAATTGATTAATTATTAAACTAATGGTTAGTGATTAATTGAGTTATTAATTAAGTAATTGATTAATTATGTATTAACAAATGGGGGAAAATAAAATATAAGGTTAAATGTGGTTACGTTATCCCCCTTTGGGATACGTAACCAGTACGTAAAAGGGGAACATTTAATAAAGGATAAGACCATTAATAAGAAATAAATGAGCAGATAAAGGCAGCTGTCAATGGATAAGGTGTTTGGTGGGGAGTAAAGATGCGAAGGCGGTGAAGGAGGCATAAAAGAAGGAGTAGGAGGAGGGTCATTTCATTCATGCATTAAGCCAGGAGATATTTTAGAGACATTAGGAATGAGAGTTAGTTAGCGATTAGGATTCTGATTACCACCCGTGAGGGTTTTAGACTCGGAGGCTGGGGCGTCCATAGATGTCCTAGGAGCTAGAAGCGTGATACTAGTGGTAAAAATTGGCTGGTTTTGGGGTGTCTTCAGGAGAAAGCTGCTGCGGAGAAGATTCAAGCTAAGGAGGCAACATCAGATTAAGGCTAGTTATGAATCACTAAGAATATAAATTGTTAATAAATTTTATTTATTGAAATATCAGATTTATTATGCAAAATTGAGTGAATTTCAAAATTCTTGCTCATTTTTAATTCATGGTAGTTTAGAAATTAAAATGTGATCCATTACAATGAGATTGGTTGCAGTTTATTTCAGGTAGTTGCTTGTTGGTAAAGGCAAAGGCCGACCCTCTTTATGGGACAACACCAATTCCTTTCCACTGAAGAATCACATTCCAAGAGAAAGGTCTTTGTGAAATCAAAAAGGGCCAAGATTGGAGGGGTGCACATGGCCATCTTAAGGTTTGAAAATCTTGAAATTGGAGTCAAGTGAAAGAGTTCTTTTTAGGGTCGTGGGAGGTGTTGCAATCTTTCCATAATTCTTAACAAACTTGCGATAACTGTTAAGCCCAGGAAATCCATACAATCTTTTGAGAGTCTTTGGGGTGAGGCCAGGTCTTGCATAGCTTCAATATTTTTTAGGATCACCACTGATGTCATCCTTGCCAACCAAATAACCCAAGTACTCTACTCTCTCAACACCAAATAATCCTCAAATAATCTAAATGTGATTATTTCAGGAAAATTTGGTGCTGAGAGAGAGTAGATGGAGAACTCAATCCACATGAAAAATATGGTTTGTCGAGGTTTTCTATAGATGAGGGATATCATCAAAGAAAACTAAGAAACAATGATGAAGAAAAGGATGAAAAGACATGATTCATGAGTCTTTGGAAGGTGGAGGCATTACCATGAAAGCCAAAGGGGCATGACGAAACTCCTTAAGTAGCCCCTCACTTGAGTTTTAAAGGCATTCTTAGGAATATCTTCCTCTTTAATATGTATCCCCAGTGATAGCCCTAGTGAATATCAATTTTAGTAAAGAACTAGGTACCACTCAATTCATCCAAGAGCTCATCAATGACAGATGGGAAATTTATCTTTAATGGTAAGTTTATTGAAGGGAGACGCAGTGGGGACACGTTCGCTAAGAACCTTCTTTCTTAGGGACCATGACCACAGGAGAAGATTAGGGGCTCGTACTAGGGCAGGTAACACTTGCATTAAGGGGTTCTTGGACCATTTTCCCAATTCATTCTTTTTGGGAAAGGGGTGGTGACCATATGGATCATGATTCATGAGTCATTGGAAGGTGGAGGGGGCATTACATAAGCCAAAGGGCATGACCAGAAACTCATAGTGGCCCTCATGAGTTTTAAAGGCATTCTTGGGAGTGTCTGCCTCTTTCATATGTATCTGGTGGTAGCCCGAACGAAGATCAAGTTTAGTAAAGAACTGGGTGCCACTCAATTCATCCAAGAGCTCATCAATGACATGAATGGGAAATTTATCTTTAATGGTAAGTTTGTTGAGGGCACAGAAGTCAGGACACATTCGCCAAGAAACTTCTTTCTTCAGGACCATGACCACAGGAGAAGAGTAGGGGCTTGTACTAGGGCGGATAACACATGCGTTAAGGAGTTCTTGGACCATTTTCCCAATTTCATTCTTTTGGGAAAAGGGGTGACGATACATATGGATATTGGGAGAAAGGCTTCCTAGTAGAAGGGGAATGGAATAACCATGAACACGATGGGAAGGAGGGAGTCCCTGGAGAGTGGAAAAGACCACTTGATGTTTAGAAACGATGGATTGGAGGTCTTGTGGCACCGAGGGTGTCTTTGTTGCTTGTATGGCATGGACTTGGGCAATAATACCAGAATGACCTTTTTTGAGCATCTTTTCCATGCGATGGGAACTAATGATCTTAGGTGAACTGATGATGATGCCTTGGAACTTATATTGTTGGCCCTCCTGGTCTAATTGCATGGTTAATTCCTTAAAATCCATGATAATGGGACCCAAACTCCTTAGCCAGTCTGCACCCAACACAATGTCACAACCGCCCATGTTGATAGAAAACATATGATATTTCAGGTGGTAGTCACCAATTTGGAGACGCGCATTTTCACAACGCCCTCCACATTTCATGGAGCCACCATTAGCAATCGTGATTTGGAAATTATTGACTGCATGGATGTAGAAATGAGTTTCTTGGGCAATGTGGCGATGAATAAAATTATGGGTGCTTCCACTACCAGCCATAATGATGACCTTCCTATGCTTGATGTAACCGATTATATTGAGGGTTTAGGGAGCAGAGAAGCCAGTGAGAGAATTTAGGGAAATGACCTGTTCTACTTCGGAAGGGTCTGAGGGAGGGTTTATTTCAGTGGTTTCAGGTGACTCAGACACACGGGGAGTTTCAACATCCTCTTCCGAAATATCCTTTGAGATGGCCATAAAAAGATTTTGTTCCTTACACTTGCGGCCCAAGAAATATTTGTCATCACAATTATAACAAAGGCCTTTGAGTTGGCGTTCAACCATTTCAGCCCTGGTCAATTTTCGGATATTTAGTGGAGCGGAGGGAGTAGTGGGATTTACTGGTTTAGTGCAAGGGATAAAGGAGGGTTTCCAGTTTTGAGAAGATACAACTTGTTGTGCTTCTTTATCTCTTTTAGTAGCCTCCACCCAACTATGAGGCCGTGCCATGAGGAAATTGGCCCGAATATCATCCTTGAGGCCACTGATAAAACACTCTCGAAAAAAGGCATCAGACATGCCCTCTATCCAAAAATCTAGGTGCTCAAAAGAAACTATAAAGTCTTCTACTGTGCCTGATTGTTTCAACTTTGTCAAATGGCCCTAATGGTTGGTGTCAGTGTCAAAGCATTCATAAAGCTCTTCCACAAAGTGTGTCCAAGCAATATACCCTTGATGGGAAGTTTTTCTCCATTTCCACCATTGCCAATGTTCTTGATCTAGATGGAGAACACCATACCGGAGTTTGGCCAAGTCATCTGTAATTCCGTATAAAGAGAAATAATGTTCCATTTGGGTTACCCAAATAGTGGGATTCGAGCCATCGAATTAGGTCACATCCACCCACAGAAGGCGTAGGTCATGTTGAAAGTGATGGTCTTGAAATTTATGGTAATGAGAGGAATTTTCAGCTTCAGTATGTGGAGGTGGGTCAGATAAAGGGTTATCTATAGGGATATGCAGCTTGGTGCAGAGCGTCAAAATTCCAGATTCAAGATAGGTAGTCAAGTATTATTTGATTCCCTCCATTGAGGACTGCATGGTTGTATTGATGGTGACAACATTGGCACTGAGTTGTTTCACTTCTTGTTGGGTCTCGGTGAAATTAGATTGCAAGGTATTGAAGCGAGATTCCCATTCTTGGCTATGGGTATGGGCTATGATGACAAGGGAACCGAAATGGGGCGAGTGGGGTCAAACAATTTTGCTAAAAAATGATATGTATGAATGTGATAAGGTCAAAGAGATGAATCTAATGGAATAGGTCTCAAATAATGGTGCCAAAATTTCCATACCCTTTTTTTTTTACACCTACGGAGTTATACTCTGGTCTGATGAATACTGCAGTGATGAAATGCCCAAATGCTTAACCAGGAAGAAATGTGTAATGATTTGGAAACCCGAACACATTTGCACAGAAATAGATCTTGTCTATTTTAATTTGTTTATGTTTCTATCCCCAAGGGTTAGGTATTCAAGGGTTCTACAGACAAGGGTTTTCCCTGTGCTATAGCTCTCTGATATACATGCGAGGTCCAACAGTAGTACTCGACCCAATATCTCAGGGCACTAAATAAGGAGGCTAGACCGTGCCCTTAGCTGTACTACCCGACTACCCATGTACTAGAGAGTATCTTCCTGAGTGTTGTTCTTGGTGGAACTATAGCAGTCAGGCGGCTGATCGGTTTATCTAAAGAGGGCTTCAGGTAATCTAGGATGATCCGTACATAGGTGTTTTCTGATGTGCTACCACTCGAAGGGGTACCAACAGGGGTTACAAGGGTGGCCAACATATGTGTGCTTAAGTACCACTTGTATTTATTGTGTGTATGAATCCCTCAACTATGGGTTTATGCACGTAATGATAGATCTATGTGGCTTAAAGACGTCGGAATACGTCTCTACCCTGGAAAAAAAATTAACCCACAATTTCTGTCGAGGAGAGTGCTTTGATACCACTTGTAATATACAAGATATAACAAGTATGCAGAAGAGAAATAAAATGCTAGAAATGGCAGAATAACAAAAATATAACCAGGAAAATCACCAAAATAACACTGAAATGATATAAGAATAACAACATAATAACACTTTGATTCTGAGAGCAATGTTCATGGGCCTCTTCGAGGGGGAAACCTCTAGTCGAGTAGATCTCTATTAAAATAATATCCAAGCTAGGGTTCACATACCCTCGACTCCTATTTATACTAAATATGTCTATCAAAAGAAGCATCTAGAGGAATATCCTTCTAGAAGCGAAAGCTTCTAATAGGTCTTCTTACATTCGACTTATTCTGTTTTATTGCAAGGCCTTATTAATGTTGACCTTTATTACATACAAATATATTGTTCTACCTATGTGTGGGCTAGGACCCTAACAACTATCTTGTTGGAAGCTACGAGGACGAGTACACCAGATGGACCACCCTACATCAAGAAAGGGACGAGACAGTACCACACTTCACCAATATTTTCCATACCCTACGCACCAAATTGGGTATCAAAGATTCTGAGCATCATTTGGTGCTCAAATACCGTGGTTGTTTTCATAGATACATTCAAACATAAATGAATTTTCTGGACATCGCCTCATTGGGAACGACTTATAGATATGTTGTCAGATCGAGCAGAAATTTAAGCAGAAACAATGAGAGTTTGGATCTGCAAACCCCTCACAGTCAAAGCAGGGCAAATGCAACCCCAACCCACACAGCAAGGGACCAAGTCAAGATGGTCTCCCTTAGGACAATTCATCCAAGCCGCAACACAAGAAGGGAAACGAGAAGACGAAGAAGGATATGGGAAAATGGTGTGAGTACCATAAAAGTCCTTGGCACAACACCGACGAATGTCGCTCCAAGCAGTCCCTCGTGGTCGAGATGAAGGCTTCTGAATCAGGGGTTGATTCTAATTTTGAGTCAAATCCTGAAGGAGAGAATCAGATTATTGATGCTCTACCCAATGCCACGTTCGCTACTACCAAAGTCTGGCCAAGTGAACTAGAAGAACCAGAGGAAGGGGAACACCTCTTTCACTCGCAGATGTGGGTCAAGGGGGCTCCGATTCAATTCATTGTCAACAAAGTTAGTAAGAATAACTTGATTTCAATAGAGGTCGTCAAGTGGTTGAACCTACCAATGACACTGCACCCTCAATACTACACCATCGACTGGCTTCGTCAAGGAAGAGATCTCCATGTCAGCCAATATTATCGTCTGCCCTATGACATCAAGCCTTTCAAAGATGAGCTACTGTGTGATATTTATCCCCTTGAAATTTGCGATGTTCTTTTAGGACAACCATATTTGTGGAAGCGTCATGCTGTGTATGAGTCTAGACCCCACAATGTTATTATTACTTTGGGTAGAGAATTGTATAGGATCCCAGAGGTGGCACCGCCTACTGCTATTTCTTTAATCTCTGCTAAGTAATGAAGTAAGGTCATTTCACAGACCGGGAAGTTTGTCTTCTTTGTGATCCATGCTCAAAATAAGAATAAGGTCTCTGCCACATATGTGGCCTCTACACAACGCCTCTCTTTGCAGTAGAAGCAAATGGACGGGATCATGGAAGAATATAGAGACATCTTCATCTCACCTACAAGGGTACTGACACACTGCCAAGTCAAGCATCCAATTGATCAAGCCCCCGACACACCTCTACCTAATGGACAAGTTTATCAGTGCTCGTTGATGGAGAATGATGAAATCATGCATCAGAACCAAGAGATTCTTCAAAAGGGGCACATCAGACCCATCTCCTCCCCTTGCGGAAGCTCGATTGTATTGGTGCAAAAGAAGGATGGGACTTGGGGAATCTGCATTGATTACATAGCCTTAAACAAAATCACAATCAGGAACCTCTACCCCATTCCTAGGATTGATGACCTTCTTGACCAGCTCAAGGGGGAAAATTTCTTCAGCAATATTGACCTGAAGTCTGGCTACCACCAGGTTCCCATCGAACCAACTAATGTCTGGAAGAGAACCTTCAAGTCTAAAGAAGGTCTCTATGAATGGATAGTCATGCCCTTTGGATTAACAAATGCACCAACCAATTTCATGAGGTTGATGGATGATGTATTGAGACCCTTCACCAACTCCTTTGTGGTAGTATATTTGGATGACATCCTCATCTTTAGCAGATTGTGGGAGGAGCACAAGCTTTATGCCAACTTGGAAAAATGTTTTTTTGGAATGAACAGGGTCCAATACCTAGGCTACATTGTTCATGAGCATGGGGTACATGTTGATCTAGCTAAGATCCAAGTCATCTGTGACTGGCCAGCCCCGATCATACTAACCGAGCTTCAGAGCTTGTTGGGACTAGCCAATTTTTACCGACAGTTCGTGTTGGGATTCTCCCATATTGCATGGGCCTTCAGACATGTGACCAAGGGTGGTGGTAGGTCCAAGTCCGTGTGGGGGAAGGAGAAGAAATGAGCATTCGAAGATCTGAAACATCGTTTTTTCTCAGCTCCAGAACTCTCCTTGCCCGATCTGTAACAACCATTCAAGATTGAGACTGATGCATCTAACTATGATGTGGGTGCAGTTCTCACTCAACACGGGCGTCTAATGGCATGCCATAGTGAGACACTCTCCGATACTATCCAGAAATACCCCACCTATGACAAGGAAATGTATTCCATTGTACAAGACTGTCGTCAATGGAAACATTACATTCTAGGGAAATAGATGAGCATACACACTGATCACAAACCTCTGTAGGTCATACAGACACAAGGGAAATTCCAGAACGACTGCCATAAGAAGTGGTCCACCTACCTGTAGTAGTTCCATCTCAACATCAAATATAAGACATGTATCTCCAATCATGTCACTGAATGCCTCAGTCGGCCTCCTGTGGCTACACTCGCCACTGTGCTCCATTCCCGTGGACATGAAACATCGGAGTGGCCCCAACTTTACCAACAAAATCCAAACTTCGCCACCACATATCAGCTCTTGGGTATAGGTGCCACTATCACTAATTTTCACATTAAGAACAAACTTTTATGCCCCCTGGGCCATCTCTGTGTTCCTACAAGCGAGCATGCAAAGATGATTTGGGAAGCCCACTACAACCAGGTGGTAGGACATTTTGGCGTCGATAAAATTGTGGTCGTTCTTCAGAAACATTTTTATTGGCCAAAAATTTGATGGGACATCAAAAACTATATAAGATCTTGCACTGCCTACGCCATTTCCAAACCAACCATCAAGAAGCAAGGCTTATACACCCCTCTTCCTATTTCCGAGAAGTTGTGGGAATCCATCTCCATGGATTACATGTCTGGTTTCTTGTCCACCAAGAACATAAATCACTGCGTGTTTGTGGTCGTTGATCGGTTTTCGAAGATGGCCATCCTCACAGCTTGTAAGAAGAATGTCATAGCGGCAGATATTGCCAAGATATTTTTCGAACGAGTTTGGATTCACTTTGGGATACCACAAACCATCATCTATGACTGAGACAACAAGTTCCTCAACACCTTTCGGTCGAGTCTCTGGTCTATGTTGGACACCAAGATCACAAAATCCACTTCTTTCCACCCCCAAACTGATGGCCAAACCGAGGTCCTCAATTGGATGATTCTGCACATCCTGCGCATGTACATTTCTAAGAATCCGCGTACATGGGACAAGAGTCTCCCATATATCCAACACAGTTACAACAGGGATCTCCATAGTTCCATCGGCCACAACCCATTTCAGGTGGGTCTGGGATTCCAACCTTTGGGACCCATTGATGTTACACTTCCTCTTGCCACCGCACAGACAGACTCTTCCCCTGATCAGTCTATGATCGACAAAGCCACTAGATTCATTCAGCGGATTCCGCACATCCTTCAACAGGTCTAAGATATTTTGTAGAAATCCAATGCTAAGTACAAACAACGTCATGATAAACATAGGGTACCACACCAGTTTCAGGTTGGCGACAAAGTTTGGTTACATTTGTAGAAGGAACGTCTCACCAGGCCCCATCGGAAGATTCTCCCACTTTGTTATGGGCCTTACACTATCATCAAGGTTGTTGGTAGCAATGCGTTTGATCTCAACACTCCATGCTTCCTTGGTCTGCATCCAGTATTCAATGTGGACCTCCTTTGACCATATTTTCCACCATTATTGGACACCTCTAAGATCGCCAAACAACTGACACCAACATAGCTCAACCCTGACTGCATGGAACAAGCATCCACCGATCAGATAGTGGACACATAGGTCAAGGGCACTCACCAACAACAAATCCATCTTTATCGGGTTGTCAAGGCAGGGCAACTCCTACACCAAGGAAAGTGGCTCACCCGGGGCCAAATCCAACAGAAGTTTCCTCACCTCATGGGAGAACTCAATGCAATGGATACCATTGATTCCTAAGGGGGGAGGATTGATCCAGGTGGATATTGGTGTCCACCCACCTATTCCAGCTGTCTCCTCGTGCCCATTTTTTATTCAGCGCGTCTTTTTGTACTGCTTTATAATTGTGAGTTCTACACTTTTGGGGTTGTATGAAGCCTCACACATTCTCTGGGTGGATACGGGTGGACTCTCACCTAATCCAACTGGCTTATTTTGTATGTTTTCATGTCAGCACATCTTGTTGTACTTCCAGGGCTATTTTGGGGCCCTAAACATTTTTTTTTGACTCGCCATAGTCAGACTGTAGACAAAGTCAGATTCTAATGGAGGAATGTGTAGATCTCTGAAAGACCTTTCCAACGGGCTATCACGCACCTAAAACAGAGGTCATATGCAAACGTTACGACCCTAGGAAGTTGAGGTACCAAATTACACCAACTTACCCATAGGGCCCACATGACTTTTGACATTTCACCTTCTAGGGTTAGGTTTTTGGATGTCTAGGGTTTTGGCATTCATGAGTAATTTGAAAAGGGTCTATGGAGCCTCATTGTAATCCATCTTGCTTAGACGAATGAACGTAGCAGCGACATCTCTTCTCAGAGATAACTACCACCATTCAAGCAAGTTTTAGTTCTGCAGTTTTATAGTTTCATCCTATTTCATTATTTAATAGAAGATATTGTTCACTATATATTTGTGTTATTCTTCCTATCTCTGTGTTTATTTTTTTTGGTCTGTTAATTAATTTTTTCCGCTCCTAAATCCGGATCACCATCTTTGTAGGAATTTTTTTTCTAAATCCTCACAGGTTATGAGGCTTTTTCTTGGGAGGTTAGTGCTTCATTTTCTAGCATCTCTAGAAAGTGAGGAAACGAAAAGTTTCAAGAATGTGTTAGGATGTTCTTTCCCAAACTGATGGAAGTCATATCTCTCAAATAATTTGGTCCAATGTGTGTTACCAGAAGCACCATATTCTCCGGAAAATTTGGGTATCCATGAATCAACATCTTTAGGGAGATCATGTAATCCCCCTTCGATATTGGCCAAGTCCAAAGGGTCGAAGATTTCTTTAGGGGCTCATTTAGGAGGGGCCATGGGAACAATAGGAACCATAGGATAATAAGGCGTGTACTAGCGTGCTATGGGTCATCATTAGTGGAGTCGCCAAACAATCTCCTTGATATTATTAAAGGGATGAGGAGACCACCCTCAGTGAAGTCTCCAGGTAAGCTTTGTGAAATGAAGGATTTGGATAAAAGATTACCGGAAAAGTGTCGTTCGAGGAAAATTGACTCGATGTCCCTGAGAACAATGCCAAAAAATTTATCACACAATCTATACTTTCCCAAAGCCTAAAGGCAAGTAGGCCTATGTTGGGCTCCGGATTTATAACATTTTCTTGCTGTTTCTTGAAGATATTAATTACTCTCCTGAAGACTTTTGTTTAACAAAGGGCATTCTTTCTATGCTATTCATGTTCTGTTACACATATATGTTCCATTGCAGACAGAAA
>SNQJ01S0002274.1:166388-196666 GCA_010110895.2 Picea sitchensis
AAATACAAGGCAATACCACCCCTCTCTCTAGGTCACTAAAATGAGTAAAGTCACTAGTATGATTGTGTTGAAGAGTCAAAGGGAAGTAAGGTGTATTTGTACCTTCCCTTTACCAATGAAACAACAAACATTATAGAAATAATAAATGATATCAATACTCGAACAAATAGTGACTTTATGATAAAAAAATATGCTACTAGATAATTTTATGTATGGAATATGTAGCAATTGTAATATATCCAGAGATTGCAATTTGTTTGGAAAAATATGATGAGATATTAAAGCTTTCACAATGATAATATTTTGTCCACTTGCAAGTTCTGAACAGATACAATTCAAATAATGTTCTTCAAAGGGTTGTCTAAACACTTATAATAGCAACAAATTGTCAGTGAATGACAATAGTAAACCACTTCACAAAAATACTTCTTTAAGGCAATAACACATACAATTTTGGCATCAAATGATAGTAACTTGCCTAGTACAATTTTCTAGGAATTTCTCTTGTTAATATAGGTTGATTAGGGGTGCAAACAGTGACTGTAATAACAGTGATAACAACAACAATAGCTTAAAAAATGCACTTAGAATAACAACAAGGAATAATTCAGAACCTTAAGATAATAGTGCATAGGCTTATGCAAATTCTGGGTTAGTTCAATTAGTTAGTAAGGTTAGGTAGTTTGCACAATAAAACGTTGTAACAATGATTGAAACAATATCAATTTATATGTTGGTATTCCTATACTAAGTTAACAAATTAGTCAGGTTAGTAGGATAGCAAATGAAGTTTGATTGTAGGTTGATCTCTCAAGAAGGAAGAAATGAATAATAGTGCCTCTATGGGGGTAATGGAGTCAACAGGTGAAACATTTACACAGAGTAAAAACCATGATATTGTTGATCTAAGTAAAGGATGAACTTAGGAAGAGTATCATCTTAAGTCTTCCTAGAATCCAAGCTTTGAGAAGGTAAGATAACTATGGTGTAGGCTCTTCTAGCCCCTAATGCCTCCTTCTTCTTAGACTTATTAAGAATTATATTTTAATGAGACCCTGCAATTAATCAAGACCTCCTAAGAAGTGCTAGCACTTTGGGGCTTTAGAGGCTTGTCAATATAAACCAATTAAGAAAATTCTAGCAAATACAAATTGAAAAAGTAGTACCTTAAGTTCTTCACTTTTAGGGTTTATCAAGCATGCAATTTCATAATCTTTATAATTAGCAAGAAAATGTACTATAAACATTCACAAGTAATGACAAAAAGAAAATGTACTTATCTCACCAAGAATAATCATGCATTAAAACACTAGATTACCAAATGACTTCACCAAAAATTGATCCAAGTTGCAAATATAGACTGTCAAGACAGTGTGCCTTCCTTATTTCAATAAGACACCCCAAATGGGGCTGTTGAGTTCTATTCTCGTGTGAGAAGTTGTGTGATGTAAATCATTCCCCTAATGCCTCCTTCTTCTTAGACTTATTATAAATTAAATTTATATGAAACCACAATTAATCAAGACCTCTAAAGTGCTAGCACTTTAGGGCTTTAGAGGCTTGACAATATAAACCAATTAAGAAAATTCTAGCAAATACAAATTGAAAAAGTAGTACCTTAAGTTCTTCACTTCTAGGGTTTATCAAGCATGCAATTTCATAATCTTTATAATTAGCAAGAAAATGTACTATAAACATTCACAAGTAATGACAAAAAGAAAATGTACTTATCTCACCAAGAATAATCATGCATTAAAACACTAGATTACCAAATGACTTCACCAAAATTGATCCAAGTTGCAAAATATAGCTTTCAAGACAAGTGTGCCTTCCTTATTTCAGCCAAAGACACCCCAAATAGGGCACAAATTTCAGTTCTATTCTCTTGTGTGAGAAGTTGTGATGTAAAAATCATTCCCTCATGTGTACTTGTCCACCGGTCAAGGTCTTGTAACAACCCAATTTGATTATTTATTTTTCATAGTTGTTAATTTAAATTTAATTAATTATTAGAATAAATTCAATAAGTCTTTTTATTATTTTATTATTAAAAAGTAGGTGAAATAATTAATGAGGGGGATAAGGTAGTTGGGGAATTGAATGAGAGGGGAGGATAAGGAAGAGGGCAGGGGACTTGGAGAAAGGTCTGATTTTTGTTTTGGAAAATTCTGCAAGAGGTGGAAGAGGAGGAAGAAAATTGGGAGAACAAATTGTTTTGGGGAACTCTCACAGGGAACTATTGTTGCTAGGAACTTTGGGCTCGAGGTCCAGAAAACCGCAAGGATCTTGGAGCTATGGAGCCAGAGAGGTTGTTCCTAGTTGGCTGGGAGGTTAATATTTAGTTGGACAATTTGGGAAAGCACAAGAACAAGTGAACCAGGGGCTGAATCAACCAACCTGTAGGTGGAGGTATGTATTTTACTAGTTGGTCTATTATCATTATGTTGTTGTTGTTGTTATGTTGTTATTGTTATTATGGTGTTGTTGTTTATTCCTAGTATAAGAAAATCATGAAAGATATTCTAAACTAAATTTCAGTCATTTCAGTAGGAAATTATAGAAAATATTTATTTATTTTGAGCCCTTAAATAGGTAGGCCTTACATATGGTATCAGAACCCGAATTCAAAACTGAAACCTAGGCTTGACCACCCACATAACTGAATCTATTCCTGCTGATAAAAGAGGTGCCATCAGCAAAATCTATTGCAAGCTATGATTTTTCAATTTCTGATTTTGCACAGAGTAATATACCTAGCATGCCTCTACCTAGGCGATGAATAGGAACAAGTTGTGATTCTTTCAAATCAGTGATGACCTTTCCAGTCACTGACCTATATTTTCTCGACTGGCTAGCTTTCCACTTGAGTTGAGCTAATACAGACTGTTGTTGGAATAGTCCTCCAGGTAGAATTCGCAGGCATGATGTCTTATTCACTGCAAGCTGGACCTCATAAACCATCATATTAAATGTAAAACACCATAAAAAATTATATACACAGGCTAGCGCCCAAGACCAAGCACGAAGCCACCAAAGAGAAGCAACGAGAGTCAATTTATAGGGTAGCACCAGGCAACAAGGTAAGGGAGATGAATGAAGCGCGAGTGAGAAGAAGGTAGGGTTTGAGAAGAGTTTATTTTATTTTTATTTTTATTTTTTATTGAAGGAAGAGAGGGGGGGGCATGTGGGCCTCATGCGTGGTCCCATGATGCCCAAGGTTATTCGAAATATATTTTTATATAATATATTTTAATAACTATTTACTTAATTAATTAAAATTAGTTAAGTTAGATTATTTTGTTTTAAATGTATATATAATTTTAGATTTTTTTTTTTTGTTTGCTAGTTAGTCCATGGCCCATATGACTAGCCTGTGGCTTGAGAAACCATGACTTAGGGGCATCTAAGACGTCAAAATCACCCATGGATCACACCCGGCCTGAGCCACACCAACCCTTAACATGGTTCGATTTTTTGTCCCCACAGGTTTCGAACCAGTGACTTTAACATCATAGAGTGCCTTAGCAACACACTCCATCACAGAATTTCCTACACCTTAGGGACAACTTTAGATTATTTTAATTAACATAAAAAATTTAATTAAAGCTTTTATAAAACCTAAAGGATGAAGATATATATAAATAGTTAAATCATGCTCCAAATAGGGTGAGAACTTCACCTTGGTCTATATGAAGACAATTGAATGATTAAAAATGAAAACATGTTATGTTAGTGTGTGTGACCAGCAAAGTCTTACGGTTGAAGTTCCCATGTCATTTTCAAACTTAACTCACTATTAAGGAAGTAGAAGTTTATTTAATTCATTGTCATGTTCAAGTTAGCGTATCAACAATGAAAAGTTTTGTCAACAATGTCATGCTCAAATTTAAGTTGTATCATTTATGAAAGCTTGAATCTGTGTGTCTACCTATGTACTATATCTGGTCTCTTTCCAATAAGATAAATCCATATTAAGCTCAACAATAAGCTAAGTTAATTGCCTTAATTGTGTAGGAAGAATTTTTTTTATCGTTTATTTTTATATATTTTTATGATAAATTAACAATGTTTTGTGAACAAAAGATTATATTGTAGATGAGGGTGGTATTTGGTTTTATAAAAAAAACATATTTATTTTAATTTATATATATATATATATTTCAAAGTTAAAATTTAAAGTCTATTTAATTTTTATTATTAACACTTTAAATTTATCTAGGTAAATTAATTTTAATGATTAATAAATTGATAAGTTATGAGATTAGGTATTTTATAATTAAAATATGATAAGGGTGATTAACATGAGTGGTGCATGTTAATATGTGGAAGGGTTAGATGCTTGATCAAACAGGTAAGTAAGAGTAATTGATGAGCACAATGTAGCGCTAACATAACTAGCAAGGTAAGAAAGTTGGTAGCTTAACCCAACAAAGTCACCAAGCTTAAAGGCTTTCGATCCTGACCTTTAGCCACTGACCCTAAAGAGAGTAATGTATGTTTACAAACAAGTAAAAAAAAAAACTTACGCCTAACCCCATGTTTGCAAGTATAAGTTTGAGCGAATGTGGAATTCCTTAAAATCTTCCATGATAAGCATTTGGTTTGATGCAGATTCAGTTATTCAAGATGGTTAGGACTCGGGGAAATTGAGGTCGAGGGGCATCGTCGCAAGGATCGCCAACGTCGGCGCTACCACCACCATCACCTAAATTAGCTCTCATTTTTTTCTCCTTAGAGGCTATTAATGAGACATTAAAGGGACATCAGTCAGCAGACGTCGAAGTGGAACCCCCACCATTTGGAGTGGGTAACCCTGAAGCATCGAGGGAGTCATAGGGAGGGCCTCCACCAAGGGACATAACCAAAGAACTACAGAAGATCAAACTCCCAGATTTTGCTGGGGGTCATGCAAGTGAACATGTAGAGACCTGGTTGGAAGTAATGACACGATGTTTCACCTTAAGAGACTATGCTTCCACATCAAAGGCGAATATAACGATCTTTCAGTTGAGGGACAATGCCTTGAACTGGTGGGGTAACCTGGAGAGGCAGTTGCACCTTACCCTAGACATTGTCTCATGGGATCTTTTTGAGGAAAGGTTCCGGAGGAAATATTTGCCTACGTACTATGAGGAACAACAAGTAGGAGCATTTCATGCTCTAGTTTAGGGAAATGGGACTGTGGAAGAGTACGAGATCAGGTTCCTGGAGTTAGTAAAATATGTCTCGTACATAGATATCGATCAACGACAGGCATAACATTTTTTGTGTGGATTAAAAAACCCTTAGATAAGGGCCATGGTAAGAATGTGGAAACCATCATCAGTAACCGAAGCAATTGAAAATTCTCATTACATGAAGGAGCATATGAGCTTAAATAGAGGTATGAGGTCAACCATTCCACAACATCCTGGATTAGTGGGGAAGGCCCCTAGGACTTTCTCTAGGGGAGGAATCTCTAGGCCACCCCCTTATGGAAATAGAGTCACTCCAAGAGAAATTACAACAGGTATTTCAATGGTAGCGAGTGTAACATCCCACTCATCACCAATGATGCAGGTAGGTCCACGACCTTCTTAGGGAGAAACAAGTATGGGCATGGGTTAGAAGGGAAGGGAATCATTTCAAAGACTATCAGAGGGAAGTGTGAAAGTTCCATTTTGGGTTACTTTTTGGGGGTGTGGAGGACCCCATTACCAACATGACTTCCTAGAGTCACAAGCAATATTTTTGCATAGAGAAGGAAAGTCCATGATGGGAAGAGAGAGTAGTAGCCACCAGATTTATGCAACAGTCAATAATCTCCAGGAGGAACATGAATCCACGGTGGTGGAGTCGTTAGGTATGCTAAATCATGTCAATGTTAAAATTTTATTTGACTATGGTGCTATAGATAGCTTCATTTCACCTTGTGCATTAGAAAAGTGTGGGTTGGCAACCTACAAGAACGATGAATTTAAACAAGTCGAGATGGCTTTGGGGGAAAAATAAGTAGTAGGACATAGCATCGATAATTGTCTAGTAGACCTGGGAGTGTGTATTACTAGGTTGAAGTTCTACGTCACTACTCTAGGGATGTATGACTAATCATCGGAATGGACTGGTTAGAAGCCCATCAAGCTATGGTAGATTGTTTCACGAAAAAGGTGCTTTGTGTTGACGATGAAGGAAGGTCATTAGATATCCACAGGGTACAGAGGAAAGTATCTCTATTCTTTATCTCGACCATGAAGGTTAAACGTTGCATGAGGCAAGGTTTTTGATTGTATGTAGTGGAAGCAGTCAATGAAGGGAAAGGACCCTCCTTGGATCAAAATGTAGTATTGTCGGAGTTTAAGGATGTTTTTCTAAAAGAGTTGCCAGGGTTACCTCCTGAGAGGGATCTTGATTTTACCATCAAGCTAAAACATGGTGCAAAGCCAATTTCCAAGACATCATATAGGATGAGGGCACCAGAATTTTGTGAGTTGTAGATACAGTTGAAGGAATTACTTGACTTAGGGCTAATAAGGCCTAGTGTCTCACCTTGGGGTGCACCAGTGATTTTTTTCAAGAAGAAGGATGGTTCCTTATGACTATGTATAGATTACATGGACTTGAACCTTGCTATAGTAAAAAATAGGTACCCAATGCCATGGATAGATGGCCTCTTTGATCAGATGAAAGGAGCAACAATTTTCTAAAAATTGATCCGCGATTAGGGTATCACCAGTTAAGGATTAAAAAGGGTGATATTCCTAAAACCACCTTTCGAACTCGGTTTGGGAATTACGAGTTTGTTTTAGTAGCTTTTGGTTTGACTAATGCGCCAACAATATTCATGAGCCTCATGAAAGGTGTATTCTGAAACTACTTAGACCTCTTTGTACAGGTCTTTCTGGATGATATCCTCATCTGTTCCAAGAACGAAAGAGAACATGAGGAACACTTGCGAGTGGTGTTGTCGTTCTTTAGAGAGAACAAATTGTATGGAAAGTTTTTGAAGTGTTCTTTCTTTTATAAATAAATTCACTATTTAGGTCATATCATTTCCGGTGAAGGAATCTCTATCGACCTAGAAAAGGTAAAGGCCATTATGGAATGGCAAGTGTTGAAAAATGCTCATGAGGTAAGAAGCTTCATGGGGCTAGTGGGTTATTATCGGAGGTTTGTGGAAGGGTTCTCTAAGATAGCGAAACCCATCACCACTTTGCAGCATAAGGGGGTCAGGTATGAATGGACAGAGGAATGTGATACTGCATTCATCGATCTTAAGAGGTTACTAACTAGTGTGCCAATTCTATGAGTGTCAGATATGGAAAGAGACTTCACAGTCTACACAGATGCCTCGAAGAAAGGATTGGGGGTCGTGCTAATTAAGGATGGGGGAGTGATAGCGTATGTGTCAATCAATTTGAAGCAACATGAGGAGATTTACACTACTCATGATTTAGAGTCGACAACTGTAATGATAGCTCTAAAGCTTTGGAGGCATTATCTAGTGGGGTGAAGCTTTGAGCTCAAAACAAACCATGAAATATTAAAGCATATCTTCACTCAAAGGGATCTCAATGCCAGGAAGTGGAGATGGAGTGGGTTTAGTGAGTATGATTTTGGAATTTTTTACATCAAGGGAAAGGAGAATGTGGTTGTGGATGCCTTGAGTAGGAGACTACATGTCTTCTCCTTGGTACCCTTAAAAGTTAATCTGAGGGAAAGTGTGTTGGGGAAACTTCTTGGAGATAGTTGGTATTTAAAGGTTACTTCAACCCTCTAGAGTGGGAGGAAAGTAGATCAAAAGTATGAAGGATATAGCCTAGAACTAGATGGATTATTAAGATATCAGGGAAGGATGTACATCCCAGAAGGTGGGGATATTCAAAGCATCATACTCAAGGAATCCCATAGAGAAATTTATTGTGCACATCCGAATGTGAAGAAAATGTACGCAGACATGAAGAATGTTTTATTTTGGGTAGGCATGAAGCGTGATGTAGTCCATTTCATTTCCAAGTTCCTAGAGTTTCAACAAGTGAAGGCTAACTACCACCACCCAAGAGGTCTCCTACAACCGCTTGATATTCCTATGTCGAAGTGGGAAGTCATTTCTATGGATTTTGTTGTGGGATTGTTGCTCACATCGCATAGACACAATTCCATTCTTGTGATAGTTGATAAGTTGACCAAGAGCGCTCATTTTATTCTAGTTAGAGACACTTATGATGTCAGTGATGTGGCATGCATGTTTATAAGTCAGGTCATCCGTTTGCATGGGTTACCCAAAAAGATCATTTCAGATAGGGACTCCCGATTCACATCTAGGTTTTGGAAAAGTTTGCAGTCAGCATTGGGAACTTAGTTGAACTTAAGCACAAAATATCATCCCAAAACAGATGGGAAAAATGAGAGAGTAAATCAAGTTATGGAAGACATGCTTAGGATGTATTTTATGGATAATCAAACCCATTGGGAGAAGTACCTACCTTTGGAAGAGTTCGCCTACAATAACATTTTTCATAGCTCCATTGGAATGGCACCCTATGAATCTTTGTATGGAAGTCCATGCAGGACACCATTGAGTTGGGAACGTTTAGAAGACCGAGTGACAGTTGGGCCAAAATTGATTCAAGAGATGGAGGAACGGGTGATTCATATTAGGCAACAACTAAAGGAACCACAGGATAGACAAAAAATTTATGTTGATGCACATAAGACTGACCAAATTTATAAAGTGGGAGATCAAGTTTTCATTTGTATCAGGCCTAAGAAGATTACCATTTGGTTTGGGAAGGGGACACAATTGTTGCCTTGATTTATAGGACCATTCAAAATCCAAGAGAGAATTGGACCCATTTCCTATTGTCTCGTACTACCACCCCAATTTCATAAAACTCATAATGTTTTTCATTTATATGTTCTACATCATTATGTTGCTGACGAATCTCAGAAACTGAATTGGAAGGAATTGTAGGTATCAGACACTGGAACCCTCATGGTCGAATCGTTACGCATATTGGACCCTAGGGTCCGAAAGCTCAGGAACCGTATGGTAGACCAAGTTAAGGTCAAGTGGGACAAGTATAGCTCATGATATGCTACTTAGGAGGATGCAGAGACCTTGTGACGAGATCATCCCTCACTTTTTTTACCACCTCCAGAATATGTTTCCCGAAGTTTGGGTGTATGTAATTCCACCTTTTGACTTAGATAGCTAGAATTACTTAAGGCCTAATCACCTTTTATTTTCTATTAACTATAAAACTAGTAATGATACATTTGAAATTTTAAGACATATGGACTGATGTTAATGCCAATTCTATGAATGTTTATCGTTATTTGAATTATGATAGATATTATGCAATCTATTTCTAACTTGAAAATTTTGGCATTTAAAGTTGTTGGTACATGGACACTGGATTGAGATTATGATTAAATGCATCTACATGATGATAATGCATGGATATGTATGAGTTTGTGGTATAGACTAATCTGTAGGTCAAGAGGCTATGAAATAGCCAAAGGATAATGATGATAAAAGGTTGATGTCGTGAACATCGACCGAGAAACAATATGATATGAATATTTGTATGTGAAATTATGTTGGTTCAAATGAATTGCTATGATATGTGGACAAGTGTAGGTTTTTTAGGTGGAGAGACTGCCTAAAACTAAATATACGATGACAAAACTCCCAATAACACAATGCCACTGTATGTTCCATGGTAGGGTGTTGACCCTAGTTCTATTAGGAGAGGTGGAGGGATTTCCTATCGTGTATCCTCTGAAACTTAGAGTCATGGGAGGATGGTGTTAGCTCACGCTCCCCTATACGTGTGAATATGATTGCTAGATGCTTGTTGGGGAAGCTTGGTCAAGAGAGTTGACAATTCTGCTTACGGGTTATATCTGGAGTTAGGTCAATATAGTTGATGCTCCAAGATAGTCCAACATAGGAAGGATAGGGATGGAAGATGGAAGTAGGTTAGGGAGGAAGGATGACTAGAAGTAGTTGGGAGTGTGTGGGGCTTTCTCCTTATGGTAGAATTTCTTGATTTCCTCGTTTTGAAAAATATGTATATATGTATGTTTATATTTTCTTAACTGAACTACAATTATCTAAGTGAATGTCGCTTGTGCTAAATTACTATAATTGAGGGATTTCCCAAACATTTTTAAATGGTCTACTATATTTTATGAAATGAATGGTCTTGTTGATTGGATTGGACACATACAAGAACTACTTTAGGAGTGATAATTATTGTCATTAGTGCATGTGTGAGTCCTATATGTGCTAGCTACACATGCATGCCTTTCACATGTACACTAGTATGAATAAGTGTTTAAAACGATCATGTTGTTTATTTGACATGAATGTATGAATCATGTGTCATTACCCTTGTATTATAAATTACTCTAACTTCAAGACAAAGTTTCTTGAAGGGTGGGTGTATGTAACAACCCATTTTGATTATTTAATTTTCATAGTTGTTAATTTAAATTTAATTAATTATTAAAATAAATTCAATAAGTCTTTTTATTATTTTATTATTAAAATGTAGGTGAAGTAATTAATGAGGGGGATAAGGTAGTTGGGGAATTGAATGAGAGGGGAGGATAAGGAAGAGGGCAAGGGACTTGGAGAAAGGTCTGATTTTTGTTTTGGAAAATTTTGCAAGAGGTGGAAGAGGAGGAGAAAAATTGGGAGAACATATTGTTTTGGGGAACTCTCACAAGGCACTATTGTTGTTGGGAACTTTGGGCTCGAGGGCTAGGAAACCACAAGGATTCTTGGATCTAGGGAGACAAAGAGGTTGTTCCTATTTGTTTGGGAGGTTAATATTAAGTTGGGTAGTTTAGGAAAGCACAAGAACAAGTGAACCAGGGGTTGAATCAACCAACCTGCAGGTGAAGGTATGTATTTTACCAGTGGGTTGATTATCATTATGTTGTTGTTGTTGTTATGTTGTTATTGTTATTATTTGGTTGTTTTTGATTCCTGGTATAAGAAAATCATGAAATAAATTCTAAACTAAATTTCAGTCATTTCAATAGGATATTATAGAAAATATTTATTTATTTTGAGCCCTGAAATAGGTAGGAATTACAGGTCCTGCAGTAACAAAAAGTACACCCTCCATGGGTTCATAAGTCACATGGATCATAGCATGTAAATCAAATCGAATAATTAAATTACCCAAACATGTGCATCAAACCCCCTTTAACCCAGAAAAATGCTCAAAGACATTATGCAACTTAACAAGTTAGGTTTCGAGAAGGTCTCAAGATGTCCTATTGGGCTAACCTCTCTTACGTTTGGGGTGTTTCCCAGGTGGGATCTAATCCAACTCATGTAAGTGTATGAGGTGGCATTGGGTAAGTGTTTGGGAATGGGGTGCATGTAATAAAAGGGAAATGTAAAGTCTTACCTGTGAGTGACTTTGTAGAGGGCGAACTGCACCTTGTCATAAATGCAATTGTTTCCTAGCCCATTCATTGCATTTTTATTCTTAGATGTGTTTCTTTTGATATGTTTCTTTTGTGCTTCAAGGGAATAGTTGAAGGCCACTGTCATGTCTTGATGAACATAGGTGACAACGTTATGCACAAAAATTTCATGGAGATGAGAAGGTTGGCTTGTGATGAGACCCCTTTCTCTTGGTTATGCCACCAAGAGCCACTACCCTTGCTTGGTGACCAAATAGTTGGTAGTGTCATACCGCTACATGCCCATGGTCATAATAGGTCGGCTCGTGATGAGACCCCCTATCCATCAACTAGTATCTTGAGTGTTTATGTATCTTTTGGGTCCCCTTTTCTTACTGAGAATATTTTCACTGATTTCTCATGGATCCCTAGGCGAAGCATCTCAAAGGTTTCAACATTGGCTTTTAACTCTTGCCAACTATTTTTATCCTTTGGGCCTTTATCCCCTTCTTCCCACAAGGTAATGTACAACCCTTCATAGTGTATCCAATCCCAATACCCAAACAAGGATAGGGGATATGGAAGAAATAAATATGGAAAGTGGTAAGTATGGAGGAAATGGACGATGAATTTTCACAGACCCACATAGTAGCAACCCATCCTAAAGGGAAACCAACTTACTAGGGCATTGTGTTACCTTTCCAGGTATAAACGTGGCAAAGAGAATGATTTCCAAGGAAATGTCATGAAATGAAGAAGGATTCAATACAACATATTCAAGTTCTTAAAAAATCAAAGTGATACATGCCATGATACCCAGACTCATTACCTCATGGAGCAAGACCCACTGCTACTTCAGGACCATGCTGGTGGGATGGATATTGTTGCTGGTGATAAGAGCGTCGCACTGAAGAAAAGAGGGGGCCTACGAGGCCATGCTCAATTCGTCTGGCTCTCGGTACTCCATGTCTAGGAACTGTGGGCCTTGAGAGGCGATCTCCTTAGTTATCCCTAGGGTAGGGGATAACATCTGGCTCCAACTCGGGGACATGTGCTCACCGTAGAGTGCATGAGAACCTCAACATCTCTGGTATGACCTATGCCTGCTAAATCTCAGTAAAGGATATTAGTAATCTTTAGGGTGGTGCTATCACCCCTTGTTCATATATGATATAATAAACAAATAAAGAGCATATCTAATCTAGCATGTGATCATGAGCATACATATATACATAATGAAACAATACAATATGAAAATGCAACTACAATTATGCTAACATGATATGTGGATGGTATATACAACATATGTAAATGCCTACCTAATCTAACTTACATACACTTACCTGTCATGCTAMCGGTGGGAAGTAACGCTTGATGTGGATAACATTCATAGGTAGTTTCAAAKACTCTCCTTCAAGYGTTGTTAAATTAAAAGAGTTTGTTCTTGCTTGACTCATAATATTGTAAGGACCTATCCATAATCTGTCCAACTTCTTATACATACCAGGTTTCTCTCTCCTTTTGTCCCACAATAACATTAGATCTCCTTCTTTGAAATCCCTCTCCTTTTCTTTGTGATCAAAAGTGTTCTTAACCTTCTCTTGACTTCTTTCCATCTGACTCAAAAAAACCCTCCTAGATTCATCTAATTCCATCAACTGGTCAATTCATCCCTAGATTGCTTCCTCTTTTGTGGTATATTGTTGGGAAAAGCGGAGGATGGGAATTTGGAGATTCACAGGTAGTTTAGCCTCCAACCCATATACTAGTTCAAACATGATTTTTCCTGTTGAGGTCTTTGTTGTTATGCGATCTTCCCATAGGGCGTACTTGATCTTGCTATCCTAGGCCTTCTTATTTTCTCCTACAACCTTCTTGATGATATTCATGATATTCTTATTGCTTGAATCTACCAAACCATTCCCCTGGGGATAGTAGTTTGACGAATGTGATAGAGTGATCCCATACTTAAAACAAAATTCTGCTAAAGAAAGGGAGCTAAAATCCTTGGCATTGTCGGTGGTGATTTTGGTAGGTACTCCAAATATTGTTATGATACTTTCTTCCAAAAATTTCATGACCACATCTTCAGTAGCCTTCTTTGTGGGAACAACTTCTACCCATCTGGTGAAGTAATATGTGGTAGTCAAAATCCATTGGTAACCATTACTTGAATTATCCTTAAATTTGCCAATAAAATCCAAACCCCATTGTTGAAAAGGGGTTTCTACAATCATGGGTCTTAGAGGTTGTGCAGGGAGTCTTTGTTTACCCACAAAGTATTGACAAGGTTGGCACAAGCGGATATATCGGTGAGTATTAGCAAACAATGTTAACCAATAATATGTGGCTCTCAAAATCTCGTGAGCAGTAGTATGGGAAACGAAGTGCTCCTGATAATACCCCGAGTATAACTCCTTCAACAATTTTTTAGCCTCATCTTTGTTCACACATCTAAGGAGAACTCCATCTAGGTCTTTCCAACCAAGACCATTCTTAGTTAAGTAGTACTTCATAGCTTTGAGTCTTAGATCCCTTCTTTTATAGTCTACTAGGTGGTCCGGGCATGATAAGTTCTTAAGGTAATATATTATGTCGAAACACCATTCGTCATGTTCTAATTCACTCACCACCATATTCACTTGCTCGTTTTCTCCCATTTGTATGGCTTCTTCGTTTCTTTCGGTCAACCTCTAAGCTAACCCTTGTCCCTTTATGATCTTAGTGGGTTTTATTTCTAAATCATATTCTTGGATCTTGGAAACCCACTTACCCCTAGTACCATACAATCCTGTTGTGATAAAACATCTTTTACCATTGGGTAAGGGACATGAAATAGCAAGGAATATGGAAAAGAGATTTTTCTCTTAAGAGTAAGTTATTAAGACATTGAATGGCTATAGAAATAGTTCCTTCCCTATTGAAATGTTGGATTGTTATCATTTTTATTCTTCTAATAATAATTTCATAAATATAAATGTATTATGAACTACTTTTTCTAAAAAATCTAAATTTAATTTTAAATGCATAGAAGTAAAATAATTGTAAATTTAATTTTAAATGCATAGAAGTAAAATAATTGTAAATTTAATTTTAAATGCATATAAGTAAAATAATTGTTTTATATATGCCATAATTGTATTATGAACAACTCTTTTTAAAATAACTAAACATAATTTTTAAATGCATAGAAGTAAAATAGTTGTTTCATGAATGTACTAAATGTATGTATTATGAATAATTCCTTCTAAAAGATTGAACATAATTTTAACTGCATAGAAGTAAAATAGTTGTTTCATGGATGTTGTAGTGAAAATATAAGTATCACATGTATTATGGATAACCTTTTAAATATAATATCATGACATAAATATGTTTCTAGCCATGTAATGTTATGAGTCAAATGGTTGTGATTGTGTATAAATATTATTATTATTATTTTTATTTTTTTTTGGAAATTGTAAAGTTGTTTAATATATTTCAATTATTTCATTATGTTTCAATTATTTTATTATACAATTTAAGTAAAAAAGTATAAGTACTATATGAAAGAGAAGTGAAACTATAATTAACCTTTTTCATAATAGTGTTGGTTGTAATCAAAATCTTTAAGAAAAAGATAAGGAATTTTGAAACCCTTATTATATTTATTTGACAAAATTGTAGTAAAAAAAGATGGACAAAAATTCTCACCAAATACAAATGTAGATATGTGAAAAAAAATATTTTTGAAATGTGGTTATAATAAATATAATTATTATCTATTTAATTATTAAGATTATTATTACTAAGATTAAAAAGTACAAAATAATTTTGTAAAATTATTAGTATCCAAAAAAAAGTCATGCTTTGATGGAGTGGTTGTTAAAGTACTTAGTATTAAAGAAGTGTTATTCAATATAATATGTAGAACCCAATGATTAGCTAATTAATCACTTTAATATATCACTTTATTAATGAAATCACCATGTTGAAAAATATAGAAAGTTCACAAACCTCAAAAACATTAAAATGCAATCATGACACTAGATTTGAGATATCAACTATCTTAAGTTTTATTTTATATAAAATGCCTCTATTTTATAAAATGTCCCTTTAATAATTGATGTAAACATATATGTATATATGGTGTATATTTTACATTATATGAAAATCACGTTATTATTAAAATTCAAAATTCAAAATAAATAAACATATATCATTGTTATTMAAATTATTCAAGAATATAAATCCTATCAAAATCATGAACACCTAGACATACGACATTAAAATTATAACATTYAGAATTCACTTGACATATAATTAAAACAATACAATACATATATGTATATATGTTTACATATATATGTAAACATATATGTATATATGGTGTACATTTTACATTATATGAAAATCATATGAAAATCACCTTGTTATTATATGTAAACATATATGTGTACATTTTACATTATATGAAAATCACCTTGTTATTAAAATTCAAAATTAAGAACATGTAAACATACATCATTGTTATTAAAATGATTTAAGAATATAAATTCTATCAAAATCATGAACACCTAGACATACAAAATTACAGTTATAACATTTAGAACTCACTTGACATATAAACAAAACAATCATAAAAACTTAGGATAAAGATATACGAAATGATTAAATAAAATGAAATTTAATCTTATCATATCATTCAAAAAAGGAACCTATCCATAATTAATTATAGGCTAATGACCCTCTTGGTTTTGAATGTACCTTCCCACCTTCGAGTGGATAGTATAAATATAAAGGCATTGACTTGTCGAAGGGTTGGTTTCCCCTGTTGGTCCTCTGTATTATTCATGTTTGTAGGTTGTTATTTAAGTTATGGGCTATGTTACTATTGTGGTCTCATGATTGAAGAA
The DNA here is from genome assembly GCA_010110895.2 of Picea sitchensis. NCBI lineage: Eukaryota > Viridiplantae > Streptophyta > Pinopsida > Pinales > Pinaceae > Picea > Picea sitchensis. The sequence continues at coordinate 182,687 of SNQJ01S0002274.1, forward strand.
TAAATATGTAATGATGTATTGGGTTATCTTGAAATTAAATGGAATGAGACTCCCTTTTGAAAATTGTGTTGTATTTACATTTTATGGTAATGATGTATTTTACTCCTATGCATTATCTTTGATGCTAGATAACAATAATTCAATCACCTAACTATTGCATTCTTAAGTTTGAATGATGATCCTTGATATTGTAATGATTAAATATCATTGATTAGATAGAGAATGGTTGTGGTTTGATGGTTAAATATGTGCATAATTGTTAAAGTGGATGTATGAGTATCAATATGAGTGCTAGTTTCAATAGTCATACTATATGAAACCTATACAAACTTAAGTCTTGACACTATGATTCAAGTGAGACCTTTCTCTTCATGTGGATTGAAAATGCTAGTGCCTAGACTACAATTGACCCCTATTGTTGTACACCAATGCGGACCATGGTGAAAAATTGAGCCAACAAATGGTTCTATTGTTGGGAACCATTCATAATGTGTATGGAATTCTAATACTATGACTAACAATTTGACCAAAATCTATGCAGAATATTGGTGTTTCAAGTAGATCGATCTCTTCAAGAAGCAATGCATTATGGGTTGTCAGTCCTATTGGATGCATGACAAACACAATACATGTGGGATATTTTAGTTAGAATTTCTAATGGTATTGTTCGAATGGTTGAGTAGATTGAGAAAATGTTAATGGCCTTCTTGGAAGAGGTGGAGAGATATCCAATGGGATGTCCAAAATTTGGTTGCATTGTAGAGATTTAATCATGAAGTTGCAAGAGATGTTGAATTTCGGTTTAAGACTATGATAGAAGGTTATATTATTGGGTAACTTCGTGGTGGAACTAAAGTAGTCCATTTAAGAGCAAAGGAATAGTTCAAGAGAGGAGCTTGTGCAATGTTCCCAAGCCAATTTTTTGCTTGGAACCACTGATTAATTAACTGTTTGTTGTTGTTTTACTGCGTTTGCAGGTTTACTTCAGATAGTTGCGCATTGATGGATTATTCATGGGATATTACACATGGAGATATAGATCTGACAGATATCATAAAAAAATAACAAGATGCAATCATATAACACTACTATAGAATCAATAGCTTCATATCTGACCTTTATTTAGATAGTAGAGTGATCCAGATACAATGGATCTGTAGATATGAGAAAATACAATAAGAATAATGAAGTTGGAATAATATCTTCTCCAAGACTTAAAAAAACTATAGATAATAGCCTCCCAAGGATCCACAATAACCTGATGAAGAGATAAGATCAATACCGTCCCTGTGGATGATTGAAGCCTTGTCTACTGGATGATATAATTCAACCTTCCTCCTCAAGGCCGCCAAACAATACCAAAACCCCTTGAATAGAAGATCGGGGCAAGATAAAACCCAAGATGGAGTTTCAGGATGAATGGAGAAGATCTAACCCTTCGGATGAGTAGATCCACTTTTTGCAGTGCACCCTCCTTCTCTCTGAAACTCAATATTTCGGCCTCCCTCCTCAAGGCCTCTAATAACCCCCAAAATCTAAAGACCTATAGATCGGGACAAGATAAACCCCCAGGCCAAGTATCAAGTTGTTCGGGTAAGATCTGATCCCCCAAATGAATGGATCCTCTTTCTGTAGTGTGCCCTCCTACTCTTCAACTTGTGCCAAGCTCCAGTAAATACTATGGTAGATAAATATCCTCCAGAATAGGCTAGAAAGGATGCCCTATGGCATACAAAAAAAACCCAAAATTCCTTTGGCTCAAAAGCCTTCTCCTCCTCCTAGATCAAACTGATCTTCAAAAGGTATGCCCCATGCTGGAAATCCCCTCAATGCTACACACCGATCTATTCTAAGTTTATGGATGTGGCCTGAACTTGTTGTAGAATGGTGTGGGAGGAATATTTCACACCCGAGACCAAGCTTGGATCAATATGGGTGGAATCTTTCACCACTGAGTTGATCTCTAGGGTTTGTAACCTCAAACCCTCAAAATGGCTTTGTTCTCAAGATCCCAAAATGAAAAAGTGATAATAATCCAGAATGAGTGAGAAGTGATCCCTTCCTTTCTTTTATATCCCCGATCTATTTCTATGTTGAGTTAGTTAACTCCTGGGGTTAACTCCTAACTTTTCCACACATGTTCTTTTCTTTTCTTTAGTTCACCTTTTCTTTCCAAAGTGAACATAATATTATAATATTGTGCTTAGTTAATTTCTTTGGTGTGTCTTGGTCCCCATGATGCATGAGACTATAGTCTAGTGGGGACAACTAGACTACTGAGTCTCTCTCAACCTCTTCATCAAGAGGTGTGGGACGTTACAACTTGCAAAATGTTAGTGAAGGAAACTGCAACCTAAGTGAAGATGTTTTTGGTGGAAAAAGTCTATATGCCTTTTAACTTGATATCCATGGAAGTGTAAGCACTTTGTGCTTGGGGATGATTTGGGATGGAACTGGTGAGAATGAATAACCAAGGGAGGAAGGTACCATGGAGTAAGTGTAGGCTCTAAAGAGGGTGGAGTAGGCTTTGAAGTGGGATGTAATAATTGGGAAATTTTGGTTGAACAATATGTGGGAGGTTCACTAGAGAGAAGAAGTAGTGAAAAGGAATAATGATAGAGAAGGAAGAATAAAAGAGCATTTGAAGGAGATGGAGGGGTTGCATAAACTAGGTGAGAAAGATGACTAGTGGTTGAGAGAACAAGGATTAGTAGCTGAAGAGTATCTAGAGTGCATACTAGATAGGGAAGAGATATCAAGAGAGTTGGAGGAGTTGGAAATATAAGTGAAGCAAGTAGGTAAACATGTTTAGTTAGATGGATTGGGGGAGATATAGTGGGAATCCTTGTCTAAAGAAAATGCAGATCGGTTGATGTAGAAAGGCATGATCGCCAAGCCACAAGAGAAAGAGATCCTCAAGAATGTGTTCTAGTTATTTGAACAAGAAGAAGGATCAGTAACATACATGGTATGACTTGAAGGTAGTAGAGCCAATATGGAACATTCACCACCCCTTGTGCATCTAGAGAAAAGTGAGGTAAATATTAATGTTTCTTCTAGTCCTAATTTAAAATCACCTGCTAACATTGGTATAGAGAACAATAGTGATGGGAAACTAAGTGTTGGTGGGAATATGGGTAGCATTGGAAGCATAGTAGTGAGCTTTGTTTCTCGTTCAAGTGGAGGAATTGATTTACTTAGTCATCCAAGTCCACAAGGTTTCATTTTAGTGAAATATCATACGAGTAGTATGGTTGCAGTAGTAGACAATACAACAATGCGCCTTCCTGAGTTCTCAAGGAAGGGTGATAGTGATGTAGAGTAACACTAGTTCTTGTGTGAATCAATTTGATGAGAAAACATAATCATGAATCTAAATGATAGGTTGGTCAAGTTCCAAACCATGTTGAAGGGGAGGGATCTATAGTGGTATATGAATTTAATATAGACTAACCCCCAAGGTGAAATGAAGACCTTGGATGAGGTGAAAGTTGGATTTGTGGCTGAGTTTCAGAGATAGAACTTAGAGAAATAGAGTTGCGGTGATATGAAAGAGATTAAGAAAATCATTTGTGATAGTGCTTCTTAATACAATCAATGCTTCCATGAACTTATCAAAATAATATCTTACCCAATCCATGAGACCTAGCACAAGGAGTGGTTCATTTGGGGTCTTATACCCCTGACCAAAGTACCACTAATGTAGTAGAATTAGACAACTTGTTAGGAGGCCTTGACCCAAGCTATGAAAATTGAGTTAATGAGTGGATACCCGAGAGAAATCAGGATGGGTGTTGTGACTATGCCCTCAACTAATGCAACAACCAAGCTTGCAAAATTCTAGTCATAGTTGTTAGCCCTGATAAAGCAAATCTAAGAGTTGATGAATCATGCCAAGGTAGGAAGGACATAAGAATGGTGTATCGTATGCATGATGGAAGGCCACATGAGAATGATTGCTCTTATCTAATATTCAAGGTTGTGGCTGCTAACCTAACCCCACCACTTACTAGGTTCCCAAACAATGTGGTAAGTGAATATTGTAAAATATGTAGAACCTATAACCAACCCCTAACGCTGCCCAATGTTATAAAAGTACATTTCTACCATAACTTCAAGTTTCTTATAGAGTAAGAAAATACCTTATTAAACAAAATATTTAAAAAGAAAGTGTTATTTCAATGCAAAATATTACTTCATTTATTATTTCTCATGCTTGTAGATAAGTCCTATTTTGAGATTTGAAGGGAGTTGCATTCCTACATTAGAATTGTTTTTTAAAAAAGTCAATTAATACTACATTGTGTCCCATGATTTGTGTGTTTAAATTTTACTTTATGTTAAAGACGATCTACCATTTATTGGTACCAGTGATCTACCTACACTCACGAGGAGACTATAATGGGTAATGGAAGATGAATATTAAAAGTAAATATTCAATATTATCAAATTTCTCTTTGACCTCGGAAGGAAGTTAGTAAGCTTTTAATGTTATCCCGTTTCTCTTTTGACCTAAAGAGGAAGCTAGGAATAGGGTAATAAGAAATTTGGTGGCTATAGAAGCATTACCTTCCATATTAAAATGTTATATTGTTATAACTTTCATTTTACTTTAATAAGTTTGAGTTTGACATAATAAGATTTTTTCTAAATAATATAATGTAATTATTTATAATATTAATGTAGATTGAATAATATAATGTAATTATTTCTCGGATGGGGTGACACATGGATTACATGTGTCATTGGATGGGGCGAATACGAGTGTAGTTAAAGTCCTTCGCCGCTACCCTTCTCCCTTGTCCAGTCATGATGGTTAGTTTGCATGAGCGCCAAGGTTTAGTGCGTTGGGTTTTAATGGAGACCCGGGCTCGACTCCTCAACATCAGTACAAAATCGATAATTGCTATTACTCCTGCACTAATGGCTACTAGAGCCATCAATTCCTTCATCTTCCTGGTCTTTTCGTCCTACGGGGAGTTCTATATTGTGCATTTGGGCGTTATTCACAGTATCACTTTGCTTGTTCTGCTCCACGCCTTAGCTCCCACCGTTGGTGTTTCCATCTGCTCGGTGCTATGCTCAACCATTCCTCGCGAGAGAGGTAAGCCTCAACGACGACTAGCCTATTACAGTCGGTTTGGTAGATACAAATGCCTGGGACCAGCCTCTTTAGCTCTCATACCAGGCGCCTCAGACCACCCGGTTTCTTCTGGTCATAATTGGTTTGAAAAGGCTCAACGAGAGCCACGTCCTTCCAGTTCAGAGGGTCTCCATGGTGGGTGCCTGGTGGAAGAAGAAATTCCACCCAATTGGGAGGAAATTCTGCCTTTCCTTCCATCAACCGCCTTGGAGCACCGACTTGCCACCTACACCACCACCTCTTTCCGGGAGCCAGTCGAGACGAGCTGCATTGTGGAAGAAGAAGTCTCGCGTCCAGAGGAACACTCGGGACATAACTCGGTTGCCACCATGGACGAGGACCATTGCAAAAGACTTCGTTGCTGCTACCATGGATGAAGACCCTGATGATGAACATGATGATGATGATGAAGCTGATGAATAGGCTCACCCAGCTCCCAACTCTTGCAGACTTACGGAAAACCACCTGGTCTTGATCTTCGAGATGCGAAAGGACCTAGCAGAGCAGAAGCACCACCAAAGCACATTCAACAAACATTTGGATGCCTTGTATGACTCCCTGTCAAGCGATCCTGAGAAGAGTCGATGCTCGACTTGCTTCCAGCCTTTCGTCTTCCGACTTCGCCAAGATGAACGCCCGGGTTCCCCCCATGTCTAGTACTTTCACATGTTTTTTCTCTGGTTTAATTGCTAAGGTTTTGCATTTTTTGCACACCACAGTCTCCGGTTCTAGTTCGATAGGTGGTCAGGGCACTCAGTCCACTGCATGTTCAGGTTTTCGCGCATGTGACAAAACATGTGGCAAGTCCCCATGTCTATATGTCGAAAATCGTCACTTTTTGTTAAAGTTTTGGAACAATGAGTAGTTGTCTTGTGCATGCATTCCAGTTTCCACTGCAATGGCAGAACAATTGGCATGCTACAGTTTACACTCAAACACATATGTTTTTTGCCCAAGCAAAGTAATACAACATTTTTATTTAAAAAAATATATAATTTGTAATTATTTATAATATTATTGTAAATTAAATAATATAATATCGTGTATGATGAGTAACAATATTTATTTATGAGTATGATGAGTAAAAATAAAAATAATATATATATTTTTTTCAACAATCAATTTCGATCAATAAATAAAAATAATATTTATTTTTTTCTCAACAATCAATTTCAATAATATTATTTTTTCTAACCAATCAATTTCAAACCATAAATATTTTGAATAACTTAGAAAAAAAAATCGATTTCATGTTGTAGTGAAACCATAAATGTCGAATACATTATGGATAACTTTTTAAATAAAGTATAATATGTAGACGTAAACATATGTTGTATTGAAACAATAATATCAAAAGCATATCAATAACTTTTTAAATAAAATCAATTTCATACACTGAACCAATAAACATCAAATGCATTATGAATAACTTTTCAAATAAAATATAATATGTTGATGTAAACATATAATTTGATATATTACATAAATGGTTGTCACATGGATATTGCAATGAAAACATAATTATCAAATGCTATATATTATATTATATGAGTCAAATGGTTGCTTTATGGAGTTGTATTATGAATATTTTTTTAAAAATAAAATATAATACGGTAAAATAATATATTTTTAAATTAATATATTATATAGATAAAATAACCTTTTCATATTAATTGTGTTTAATTTTAATTAAGAGAAATTATTATTATTTTTTCACTTAAATTTAATTTTCGTATATATGAATCAAATAATTGGTTTATACACATTGTAGTTTAAATACAACTAACCTTTTAAATTGAATTTAATCTTTTAAATTCAATTTAAAATGTAATATCGTGATGTAAATATGTATATTGTTTGCATTTGTTGGAAATTGTGAAGTGGCTTAATATTCTCTAATCATAATTTTCACACATTACATGTATATATGAATTAAATAATTGTTTTATACACATTGTAGTGTAAATACAACTAACCTTTTAAATTCATTTTAAAATGTAATATCGTGATGTAAATATGTATATTGTTTGCATTTGTTGGAAATTGTGAAGTGGCTTAATATTCTCCAACCATTCTTCAAAATTCTAAGTATTATAAGATTTATATAAAAGAGAAGTGAAATTATGCTTACTTTTTATTTATTTATGATAGTGATGGTATACTCAAGCTATTTAGAAAATGGGAGATTTTTTGAAATTCTAAGTATTATAAGATTTATATAAAAGAGAAGTGAAATTATGCTTACTTTTTTTTTTTTTATGATAGTGATGGTATACTCAAGCTATTTAGAAAATGGGAGATTTTTTGGGGGCATATATCAAACAAAGTTGTATTAAAGAAAAACAAATTTGAAATAAAAAATTATGACTAAGTGAAGATATAGATTTACATAAAAATAAATAAATAATGAAAGTGTTATTATAATAAATATAATGGTTATTAGTTTGATTATTAGGATTATTATGGTTAGGACTAAAACTTATAAAATACAATTTTTGTAAAGTTGTTTATTTCAAAAAAAAGTCATCCATTTGTGAGTAGTTGATAGAGTACTTATTATTGAAAAGAAACCGTATTCAATGTACCATGTAGAATTTAATGATTTAGCTAATCAATATTCAATGTACTATGTAGAATTCAATGATTTAGCTAATCAATATTCAATGTACTATGTAGAATTCAATGATTTAGCTAATCAATGACTAATATTATTTTATTAATGGAATTGATTTATTGGAAAATTATTCAATGTATCGTATAGATTTTAATAATTTAGTTAGTTAATGATTAATATTATTTTATTAGTGGAATTGATTTATTTAGCTAATCAATGACTAATATTATTTTATTAATGGAATTGATTTATTGGAAAATTATTCAATGTATCATATAGATTTTAATAATTTAGCTAGTTAATGATTAATATTATTTTATTAGTGGAATTGATTTATTGGAAAATGTAATAAGTTTACATGTTCACAAACCATTAGAATGAAGGCATAACAATTGGTTAGAGATATGGTTGTCATTCATATAAAGTATAATACATTTTTCTTTTGTTTTCTAAATAATATATTTTTGGGAAAATCCTTTGAGCACTTCTTCTCATTCCAAGGATGTTGATGAACCTCCAAATTGTCTATTTTATGGTCCATCCTATGTACACATTTAATGTATTTTTCCCTAAGACAAGATTCCATGTGAAATATTCATTCTTTTTAATGATCAATGAGGACATTGTGATATGACTTTTGTATTTAATTTCCAAATATAAATATGATGAACTTGATCTTGAGTGGTTTTTGATGATTTTTTGCATATGTTATATGTGAAGACTAATGTTATCCCTAAAGTATAAAAGTGTAGGAATTCAATCCACCGAGACACTTATGTTGGTATCCCTCATTTATGACACTAGACCAACTTTATGATTGTTGAACATTTTAAGGGATCATGTCCCTCCATTATCTTTAGAAGTTGTGAGCACATGGAGGCAACCTTAATGACCTCAATTGATTCAAAACATAGTTGATTTAAGCAATTTGAATTGTCTAAGAGGAAAACCATTCCCATAGAACAACATGCATATTTCTAGGAGATTATGGGACAACTTCTATCAATCAAGGGATTGATTGGAAGGATTATATAAGACTCCTTTTAAAGTATAAATAATAGCATAAGTTATTAGGATAACTAGTCTCTTTTTTTTATTAGCATTCATCTCTCTTGTTGTTGGTAGTATGAATTGTTTTAAGGAAAATTATTTGGATTGGATCATTATATTATTTGTCATCTATATCAGTACTTTATGGGTGGAAAAATTGTAGGAATCAACTTGTAGGGCCATTTTGGCGGTTGGTCCAGATTTGGATCCAGAAAAACATCTAAAATATTTCAAAGCCATTTTGAGGTATCAAACGATTTTTTTTTTTATCCAAACCTTACTGTGGAGGAAGATTCCAAATTCTACACACCGATACCTTTCCAACGACGCAGACTGTTAATCAATTAGAGTTTGTATAAGAAAGYCATGCCTCCTACAAGTTGACCTACCGTATTGATCACCATGGTGCAAGTGAATGCCACGACAACCTCCACTACTTAAACATGTGGGGCTAGCCATGTAGTGGAGTTTATAAGAACATTCTAGAAGGTCCAAAACCTTATCAAAATTGAAGGTTGATGAAGTCAAAACCATACCCCTAGATGGCTATCGGCCTATGTTAAATATCAGGCCACTAGGAGGACAAGGGGTTCCATTCTTTTTTATTGTATCTTGTTCCATAGATGGGAACATATGAGAGTGGTATTATGTGAGCATAACAAAGGAGGAGAGATTCTGTAGCAGTCATATAGGCTAGAGGTCAAAGGAAACTCCACAGAGAGTGTCTCTTTCTTTGTATTTGCATCATTTATATACTAGAGAAAAGAGAGCAGAGAAACCTCACCTTCTAGCTAGGTTTTCTCCCGTATTGGGTTTCCCAGGTCATATCGTGTGTTTATTTGTGGATGGTATGATTGCATTTTACTGTTCTCTATTTTCCACATTTTATCTATTTCACTCATAAGCAAAAAATCAATAACTAAATATTTTGGAGATATAAAGGGAAAATAACCTTAATAGTAAATACTTTCAGTATTTTATTAGATCTATTGTGACAAACTATTCTAGTGGAATATCCATGGAATTTTACATATCATATTGGCATCATAGTAGGGTTTTTTCTTTTGGGTATTTATGGGAAGTTTTAGGATCCAAGAATCATCTTAAAGAGAAGTTGCAAAAACCCTATCCATGGTGGACGAGTTTATTCATAACAACCCTCAAGATCTAGTAGAAGAGAGATTTGAGAGGTCATAAGTGCAAGTTGCTGACATCAGTCACAATATGAACCTCCTCATGACGACTCTATAAAGTAAGCTCGAACCATTCGTAGATGATGGAGGCTCTAACTTGGAGAATATATCAAAGGGAAATTGGAATATCAGGAAGAACCAGGAAATGAGTCGTGGAAAGAATCTGAGAAAGAGAAATTGAGTTCGAGTGTCATGAACCCTTCACGATTCCTATTCAAGATGAAAGCGAAAGTGGACATAAAGACATACCAAGGTGAGATCGATGCATTAAAATTGAAGGATTGGTTGCAATAAATAGAAGTTTATTTTAGCATTCACCATATAGATGAAGAGTAGAAGATTTGATTTGCTAGATTGAAGTTAGAGGGCCATGCTTTAACTTGGTGGGAAAGTGATCCAGGAGGATATAAGGAATGATCATAGAGGTCCAGGAGGATCTGGAATGTTCACAAAGGTCCCAGGGTATCCATAAAATATCAAACTTTGATAATCCCATATTATCATTAAAAGGACATGATTACGTAGAGCTCATCGTCAACTTTCCAATGTCGTAAACGACAAGTCAAATAGAGCTCGTATGCAAAAGTTATGAGCCATCAGAGTTTAAGTCAAATGGAGAAAGTCAAAGGGAAAATGTCAAGAGGTGACACATGTCACAATTGCAAGGGTGACACATGTCACATGAATATACAGTCCGTACAATGGTGACCTCCATAAGTCTTAACAAAGCCTCCATTACCATCACTCCCCACACATGTTACTTAACATAACATGTTTTAAATTATATTTGAATTTGTATAAAGTTTCATTTTAGGGGAAAAGACGCTGAGGGATAGCCTCCAACCCTTGTTTTATGTACTATACATGCGACCAATTACATAGCCTACATGAGGCTAACGAGCTTCACCACCATAACCATAAAATATATGGTTGTAGCCATATATTAAAAAATAACCGATGAATATGCCTACTAAGAGAGGATCCTGGGAATGGAACCCATGACCTGCTCTATAATTAGCCAATGGTTTAACCATTAGGCCAAGAAACCTGCTTGTTATGGGATGCCTCCAAAATTAGAGATAAGTTGCATTAAGTTGCAGACAAGGAGTTAAGGCCCATGGCCCATTTATGGGTGCAGATCCAAATAGAGATGGACATCCCAATGTGAATGGATCATGAGATGCACACATATCAAGGAACACATTTCGATGTAGGGTACAGATCCCAAGGAAATACATATTGTCTCGATTTATATGCAAAGTAGAGGCCAAGTATGGTTGTCTCGTAAAGCATGTCATGAGTTATATTAGAAGCAGCTAGGAAACTTTATACTCATTTTTCATGATTTTTCATAAGGATCATGAATTTGAGGTCTATGTTATGATCAGAGGCCATTTGTAAAAGTATCATTCCAAATTGTCATTAATGATCCTCTAGCACATTTGTTTACGAGCTAAAGAGGGTGAAATTGAGTTAGTTCGGAATTTGGTCGACTTCATAGTCAAATTTCTCAGAATTTCGCAAGGATTTCAATACTGAACTCATTTTATTGTTTTACGTAATGGAATTAAAGAGAGTCCATTAAATTGACTTTTTGCAAGCTCACGTTGTAATGTAATTTGGTATTTTGAGATGATGGAGAACAATCATGCTATCTAAAGGGACTTTGAATATAAAGTAATATGTCATCTATGTATGTAGTTTGAGTTCTTTTATTTTCTGTTGTGTCATCTTATCATTCTTCAAATTAATCATCAGTTTATGGGTTTTTGGATAAAGAGAATATCATCATTTTTCTACAAATCACCTCAATACGATTAGTAAATTAATTTTGAATCAAGTTATATGTTGCATGTGTATATTTTAAAGGAAAAAATGGTGTCTAAGGATTTTCAGATCAAGTGGTATCAGAGCTAGTTTTGACGTGCATTTGTAAGTTGTTGATGTGACATGAGATCCAAGAGTTCAATTGGTGAATATTTTGAAGACTCTTATCAAGAGGACAAGATGAGTAAATCTCTCATGAAGTTGAGTCTACAAAGGAATATTAATCGAAAAATCTAGAAGAAGAAGAAGAATTTTGAGTTAAGGATACAATTGCAAGTTCTTGAGAAGAGAAGCAGAAGTTGCAAGATTGATTGATATGTCATGAGGAATTCCATAAGAGTATTTTTCATGAATTGGAAYGAAAGTTGCAAATCGGGAATCAAGTATTGGCACCATCAGTACCAATCCATGAAGATTGGCAAACTGAGCATGTAAAGCCTCCAATGCAAAAGAGACTACCTATTTCGAAAGGCATGATCGAGAAAGATGACTCCTCATATTATTCCTCTTCCCATCAAAATGGAGAATGCTTGAGGGTAGTTGAAGCAAAGAAAACTTCAAATGAAGAATTCTTATATAAACAATTAGACTTACCCTCCAGTCTAGAGAAAGGTAACATGTGTAAGACACCTCCAAAAAGAAGACAATCCATGTGAGATAAGCCCTCTGGGAATAAGGCTAAAGGTAAAGATCATTTCTCAATGAAAAGGAAAGGGGGGAATGATAAGAAGGCATCGTGGTCCCAATATGGTAATAAGACACTCTACTCTTATTGTGGTAAGAGTGGACATCATATAAAGAAGYGTTGGACACTTTACCCACACTTRTTTCCAAMGCATAACATRAATGATGTAAATACACTTGCAAGAATACAAGCAACAACTCCAGATGAAGTCAATGGTCTTACTGAAAGGTTTGAGAAAGAATACTTCCTAATGGTTGGTCTTGGAAAAGTGATATATGGAGACATTGAGGAATGGTTCGTGGACAGTGGCTCATCTCGCCACATGATCGGGATGAGATAATTATTTATGACTTTCTCAGAGTCTGACATAGATTGCTATGTAGGATCTGGAACCAACACCAAACAAGCAATAAGGCAGTATGAATATGTAAGATTCCAGCTAGAGTCGGGAGGATTTATAGTAATAGAGAATATGTTATATGTTCCAGACTTAAAGGTAAACCTACTCTCATTTGTGACATTTGAAGATGAAGGTTATGCAGTCACATTTCAGAATGACCACGTACTTGTGTATTCAAGGGAAGTTTCTCTAGACACAACAATAGTTCTTGGTGTTTGCAAGGAGAGGTTATATAGGTTATTGGGAAGACCTATAGTTTGGTCTAATGGTTTCTTGAATTCAACATTAGATTCTGCATCAGATTCAATGTCATATTCAACATCAGCGTCAGAGGCATTGTCAGAGGTCGAAAGATATGAGACTCCTCCCAGTACATTGGGAAGAATGAGTCCATAAGTAAACCATCTAAAAATTTCAATATGTATATTTGTAAATGTAATATGCATATGTGTATATCTCCTAAAGTCTATTAGAAGGCATGTAAGCCACTCATTGTAAATTATAAGAGTGAGAGGGACTCTGTAAAATTTCTATATTGCCACCTTATATGTTGATAAGAGTGAGAGGGATTTCGTAAGAGAGTTTCTATATTGCCACCTTATATGATGTTGAGAGTGAGAGGAATCTCATTAAATATATTTCTAGATAGCCACCTTGCATATTATTGAAGTGAGAGGAATCTCGTTAAAATGGATTTCTATGTAGCGAATTTGTTTTAAAGTGAGAGGAATCTCATTATAATTATTTCTAAGCCTTTAGAAAACAATATAGACAATTGTATTGTCTCGTCATCAGCTAAAGGGATACATATGTATCGAATTATCTAAGTCAACATTATTGATTATGAAGAACCAAAGGCAAAGGAATAGTGTCATTGTTTCATGGAAACCTGCATAGGAGATCTAGCTAAAGAAAGTACAAACAATGATTATCAAGAAAGGAAGAGAGATTCAATATGAAAGAATGATAAAATATATTCACACTACTCCAATGAATTGATGATTGATACATAGATGATGATAAATATGATACAATGAATGAGTGGAATACACTCATATATAGGGAAAA
>SNQJ01S0002274.1:210658-241271 GCA_010110895.2 Picea sitchensis
TGTGGTCCATCTCATGTACTGGTCCTCATAGTTGCCAACAGGGTAATATTGTTCCTTTACTCCTCTGTGGAACTCTGTTCCCAGTAAGTTTCCCACCAATGTTTGACATGGGGGAGAGCCTTAAGGAGTGCGAAGGTGATCTTTTCCTTGTCAAAAAAATTATGAACAAAGAAATAACCTTCTAGCAAATTTAACCATTTATCTAGGGCATCTGCATCTATTTGACCTTGAAATACAGGGATATCAAAATTAACCTGTACCTTGAAAGGAAAGGTGCCTCCAAAGTGGCCGCTTGATGAAGATGTGCCTGATGCTATCAGGAGGCGTTGAAGGATGTGGGAAAAAATCTCCATCATTTCGTCCCTCTGTCGCGTGAGAGCTTGCTCAAGCAACAGACTGATAGGATTGTCTGCTCCGTCATTTTTATTTTCTTCCTCCATTGAGGGTTTCTTGGGTGTGTGAGAGAAATTGTCCTCAAGAGAGAAAATATTGAGACCCAAATTTCTATACTCAGACCTCGTTGGGGACATGCACTGAAAACGATCAAGAGTAGCCTGCTCTGATACCACTGATCCAAATTATTTTCAGCACGAAATGAGATCGGAGATATAATAAAGAAAATGCATAGAGATATTGCAAGAGAGACAAAAATATAATAGATATATAGCGGAAATAACAAGAGTCACAGATATATAGTAATACACGATTTCTATTAATGAAATAAATGTATAGAGACTATAAAATACAGAGTGAAAGACTCGCTAGAATGGTGGCATCTTATCTCTGAGAAGAGATGTGACGGCTACTCGCATCTGTGAGAAGATGATTATTACAATGAGGCTTTAAGGGACTTTTTAACAAAAGTAAAATCCAAAGCCCTAACCCCGGAAGATGAAAAGCGAAAAGGTTTGTGGGCCCCGATGGGGGTAGTTGATACGTCAACTTCCCAGGGGCGTAACTTTGGCATACGATCTCCGTTTGGGGCGCACGATAGCTTGCTGGAAAGATCTATCCGAGAACTATAACTTTTGGGTGAGAAACATGATCTATGATCCATGTTTCTCCCCATTTTCTCAAAAAACATCGTTCAGGGTCTCAAAATGGCCCCAGAAGTTAAAAACTGCTAAAAATAGTAAATTACCAAAATTGCCCGAAACATGTTTTGGGCCAGTTGGAGAAGGTGGGTGGCCACTGATATCCACTTGGATCAGTAGACATAAGTAGTCAACAAGACTTTGGCACATATTTTGAGGGGTTACTGTTGGGTTCAAGAATTAACACCTTTTTGTCACCCTTTTATTATTATTTCACCCACTTTTCTTATATCATCCATGTCCTTTTCATAACCATTACTATATTATATCTTGTATTTTTTCCAAGTATGCTAATTTCATATGTTTCTTCAATTCAATGAGTCTTTCTCGCATTTGAGAAGGATAATGGCTTATTTGGGTATTTACTAACAAAGTGTTAAGATTTTCCTAGAGGATGATCGATGGTTACAAGAGCTATTACTCCCAATAGGTTGTTATTCCCAGATGATGATATTCCTAAAATTTTGTTACTCCTGAAGTGTTGTTACTCTTAAAGTGTTGTTACTCCCAACAAACCGACAATATTATCTAGATTCCATTACCATTTGTGTTGATGCTTGTTGGGTTGCTAATCCACACAAGTATCTCATGGAAATGAATCATCTTCATGTATGATGTGGCTATTTCACAAAGTCATGATTATTGTATTTTCATGAGTCTATTTGTCAGTATGAATTATGGGATAGCTCATTGAGAAAGATATGTAATTAATCATATTTTGTTACGACCGGTTATAAAATATATTGAATATCTTCTTATTTAATACTATATTGAGAAACTTGAGAATTGAAAGATTCTCAAGGATGTTTGTAATTGTCAATTTCCTAAGATTAGTTAAGAAGGGGGATCTTTTAAAAACAAAGTACTTCCACTCCCAAGATAGCCTACGTTTTCTCAAAAGTTAGTCCGATCAATGAGAAACAACATATGCATCTGTAATTCCTGATTTTGATTAATAAAGACTCAACAAGTTCATGGTTCAATTTATGTTATTTTAAGTTGTAGTTTCTATATTTTTCCAGCCCTTGTTGAGGAGGAAAGACCTTCCTCTTTAATAGGGTTGTTTTTATTGTACTAGTAGGTAGATTTATTTCGAGATTGATTATTATTAAGTGTGTTATTCTATAGCTATAGTTTAATATCATTTCTATTACTTTTATTTACAATTGATCATGGGTGTTCTTGTGTTGATGCATATTGTTGTTACTCAGTTATATTGTGAATCAAATTCAGTTCAATGATTGTTGTGTTACAGGATTATTGTGTTGATTTCTTGATCTCAATTAATTGATGAATTAATGAAATTTAGTTAGACTTGGAATGTTGATGTTATCCAACTATTTTATAGGAGGTTCCCTTTTACGAATTATTAGTTGGATTTAGACTTACTCTATTTTAGCAGGGTGCATTTCCATTCAAGTTGAATGAATTGATTTTGCAAGAAGTGAGTTTGTTTTGTTTCCAACAGAGTGCATTTTGTTTCATTTCTCAAGAGTGCAGTTTGTTTCATTCCCAACAAGTGATTTATTCCTAGCATAAGTGTGGAGAGTGAGAGTTCCAGAGTGCTTTTATTTATGCAAGTGTGAGGGTGATTCTCGTTACAACAATGTGATTTTGACTCAACCAGTCTGAGTGTGTTTCCATTTCAAGAAAAGTGTGAAGAGTGTCTTCTTTCAAGCACGATTTGTTTACCTTCAGTAAGTGTGTTTCATTCAAAAAAGTGTGATTTCCAATTCAACAAGGGTGTTTTCCTTCTAGTAAGTGTGGAATCTAGTCTATATTGCGTGCTTAATTTTTAATATCTTATTCCTAAGATTATAGGATAGTGTCAGTTAGGGAATTGTTTCCTGCATATATTTTTCACAATAACTTTGCAATAAAAGGACATACCCCAGGTTGAAAATTAATGTATTGGATGGTTGAGTTTCTTTAATTAGGAAAATAAATACACCAACGGTTACAATTAGAAGCATTGAAAGATCTGGGGTGAAAATTTGATCTATATACAACACTCTTTTAACATATTAGTCCATAATTCTACTGGTAAGTCACCTTTTGAAACTTGCTTTGGCTATTTTCCACCTTCACCCTTATATGTTGTATATGGAAAATATGGAGGAGTGAGGGACAACCTCACATGAGATGCATTAAAAGTAGAAAACAATGTTGGGAAGATCAGGAAGATCCATTTGCAAGTACAAGAGACATTGAATAAGTCACAGGAAAAGTACAAGTCTAGGCATGACCAACACATAACATAGAGAAAATTTAGAATGGGAGATGAAGTATGGTTACAACTAAATAAGGAAAGGCTCCAGGGTGCCGATAAGAAGATAAATTCCTTATGGTATGGTCCTTTTTAAGTATGGAAAAGGTGGGATACAATGACTACAAACTTATTCTACCCCCATACATGCGCATTTAATCGGTAGTGAATGTGGAGAATCTCGAACTCTATGATCCTTTCATGTTGGATCAGGAGGAGTAGGTCCAACCTTCCATAGAGGACTTAACACCAAATGCTTATGCATAGTTGGTAAAGGACATAGTTTTTCATAAGTGGTCTATAAATACTAAACAAGGGAAACATGACCTTTGGAATATTAGTTTGAAAGGACAACTTCCAGGAAAAGCAAAGCAATACTCTAGGGAGAAGGTAGAGGAAATATTTCCTCACCTCATTCAGTAAATATTTTGGGGACCAAGAACCTCCCTAAATGGGGAGGTATGATCTATATTGGATCATTATATTATTTTTCATCTATCTCAATACTTTCTGGGTGGAAAAATTAGAGGAATAAGCTTGTAGGGCCATTTCGGTGGTTGGTCCAAATTTGGAAATTTGGGTCCAAAAAACCATCTGAAATATTCTATAGCCATTTTGAGGAATCAAATGACACTCGTTTTTTATCCAAACCTTACTATGGAGGAATATTCTATATTCTACACATTAATAGCTTTCCAACGGTGCATACTGATTGTCAATCAAAGTTCATATGAGAATGTTATGCCTCCCACAAGTTAGCCTACCATATTGATCACCATGGTACAAGTGGATGCCACGTAAACCTCCATTAATTAAACATATGGGGCTAGCCATGTAATGTATTTTATAATAACATTCTAAAAGTTCCAAAACCTTCTCACAATTGAAGGTTGAGGAAGTCAAAACCCTACCCCTAGATGGTTATCAGGCTATGTTAACTATCGAGCAACTAGGAGGAGAAGGGGTTGAATTATTTTGCATTGTATATTGTTCCATAGTTGAGAAAAACATCTAAGAGTGGTATTCTGTGAGCATAATAGAGGAGGAAAGATTCTATAGCAGTCATACATGCGACAGGTCAAAGGAAACTCCACATAGAGTGTCTCTTTATTTTTACTTGCATCATTTCTATACCAGAGAAAAGACGGTAGAGCCGCCTCACCTTCTAGATAGTTTTTCTCCTGTATTGGGTTTCCTAGGATATATATTGTTTATTTGTGGATGGTGTGATTGTATTTTATTGTTCTCTATTTTTTGCATTTTATCTATTTCATGCATAAGCATAAAATCAATAACTAAATTTTATGGAGATCTAAAGGAAAAGTAACCTTCATATTAAATATTTTTAGTATTTTATTAGATCTAATGTGATGAACTATTCTAGTGGAATATCCATGGTAGTTTACAAAAAACAAATAAATCTCTGTTATGTTTTATGATAGTTTATGAATGAAAGAGACATAATTCTACTATAGTTTTTAGTGTTACTTGTCTAAAAGGGTTCCAGAAGCTTCCTTAGGTAGGGCACACTCAATGAGAGGGTTGGGAACCCCTGTCACCATTTCCTTTCTATCCTTTATTTATGTTTTGTTCATAGATATAATTCTATAGTAAAACATAACACTAGTTATTTTATAATAATTTACAACAATTTAGCGATTTCTTTGCATTTTTAAATATAAATTATACTTATTTACTTCAAATGTTTCCTTGAATTAGTTTAAATTACAATGTTTAACACTTTTAAGTATATCTAATGAGCTTACTATGGTTTCTAATGGTTGTAATAAATGAGTGATCTAGTAGCAACCTTAGAATCATAGGTACATTGATTAATTTAGCTCATTAACCCAAATATTCACATAAGAAGTGACTATAATACCTCTATCTACCTTTACACATTGTCAAAGGAGTTAAGAGTGAAGGTCATGAACTCAATGGTGTGAAAATTAAAAGAAGGTGAACTATCAAAGCTAGGCATTATGCAGTTTTCAAGTAGTTTAGATTAGACCTTTGTAGTTGCATATATAGTGCAAATCACTTCATAAGTTTACAAAATACCTAGGTTGATAATTGAAGTAAGTTTATGGATTCAATATCAATTGTTGCAATTATTTTTCCTAACACTTTTTGTCATTGTTGCTTGGGAGGATGCTAAACTGCATTAGAATCAATCTGAAATTTCTGAAAAAAAATAGCAATATGTAGTTAGCTTGCATGCATCTACCTAGAGATAGATATGGTAGTTTTTTACCAAAAACTCATGTTATTGATGTAGTTGAAGTAGGTACTAGTAAACAAACAAAACAACAAGAGGATGGTGATGATATTTGTCCAAAAGACATTCAACAAATCATTGAGGAATTTTTTGAGCAACTTGAAGGAGTAGGGATTTTTATAAATTCTCCGTGCCATCTTATTAATCGTATTTCTAATATATAAATTGAACATATAGAGGGATATCTATATTTGAAAATTATGAAAGAAGAGGAGGAAGAACAACCTCAAATATTTCAATTTCCAATTCAAGAAATTGACAAGGAGATAAGGATGAAAAACATCAATACATATTCTCTTTCTCATTTCCATGGCTTTACTACTAAAGACACTAATTCGTTTATGTTTGAATTTGAGGTTGTATATAGAACCTATGATTATGGAATATATGATTAAAAAATCACTATATTTCCCTCTACATTGAAGGGATTATATTTGGTATGGTCTAAGATATAAGAAGGAAATGGTGTTGGAAGTTGGGAGCAAATGAAGCAAAATTTCATGGAAAAATATAGAGATTATTGAAAGGCCAGATGTAGTGCCCCCACTACAACCCATCATTTTTTTTCAATACCACTAAATAAAAAACATACATGCAGTAATGCTAAAAACACCTATGCATCTAACAACACTTTTAAAATTGGAATGCAACTAGATTTATCATTTACACAATAGCATATAATTCCTCAAAACTGAGAGTATACACATAGAAAATAAAACCCATCATTAAACAATGAAATAGAGATAAAAACCGATATATTTTATCAAAATATGTGCAACCATATAGAGGACAAATGTTCCTACCAACCGTAGATTTATTTCTCAAAATATCATAAGCAAATCACCCCTGAGTTGTGGCTATGAATCCATAATAAAGGGTGTATTTCATACCCCAATGCAATCCCACAACAAACTAATTTTCAGATAGCTATATCAATCCTCCATATCTCTTCCCCTCAACATGCACAACCAAAAGAATGGTCTCCCCCTTCACTGTACACAATCCCTCTAGCCTTCCTACTTCCCTCTAGGGCTCTAGCATAAGTTGGATAGGAATATCTCTTGTTGGGAACTGTAGGGATGCTAGATACCATAGGAAAATTCACATCAGTAAGCTCACTACTTTAGATTAATTTTCACGCAAAAACCTCTCTCTAAGGGCCTAAAATCCTACTTATACATGCAACAAGAGATCCAAAATACTCCCCACAACACCCACTATGGATACGTTCAGGCTCCAACACTCTCTCCTCTCTTGCTTCTCCAAAAACTACATGTAAAAACTACCTACACTACCCATTCAAATTTTCCTTTTACCTATGCATGTTTACTTTCACACTCCCCAATGTTGATTGTACTTAGACCCTATGCTCTCATAACTATAGGATGTGACTTTTCACACCAATCCTCTTACATGTGTTTAATGATTGGGGATTTGATACACTCAAAAAGAAATTAGAATGTTTATACACAATAAATTAGAAGGTTGGGATTAATAACTATAAATATTCCCCCCTTGGACCCCCTCTTAGACTTTCCCCTCTCTTGTGGAAACTTAGCCTCCCATTACTACATCCATGTTCATCTGTATCTAGTGTTACATTTGTTTTATTATTACAATATATAGTGTTTACATTTTACAGAGTAGAGAATGTGTCCATACATCATATTTACATTACATATCATTAAACTGAGAATTAAAAATGGGGATGTTACATATCCCTCCCCATAAAATTTGCACTACCCTTGGTGCACAACACCATACTAGTATACATGTACAAAATTTTACATCATAATACTTGAAACTTTTGCAAGTTCATAACTCCTACAAAAATTCCAACCAACAATTTCTCATTCCTCGCAACCTACACAATCCAAGGAAGTGTACCTTCTTCTATGTTAGGGAGTCCCTTAGGATGTGACACTTCCATTCCAAGTCTCTAGTATAGGTCGAACATAAAGCATCCAATATGTGGCTTCAAGAATTCCAACTACCAAAATGGATCCTTGGACACTTATATACAAATGTACATTCAAATTTCTTCAAAATTTTCAAAATATTGAACCTTTACTATGCCGATGGATGTTTTCCTGAGATCTCTGAATTTTTGATCTAGGATGCACACTAGATACACCTAAAAATCCCCTTCATGATCCACCTAGATCACAATAGAATCAATCACGTGGTTAGGATCAAGAACATATTTCTTCAATAAAGACACATGAAACACTTTATGAATTCTCATGGATGCATGCAATCTAAGCATGCATGCAATTAGGCCTACTTTCTCTAGAACTTCAAATAGCCCATAGTATCTCACCATCAACTTCAAGAAACTTCCCAATCTTAGAAATCTCATTTTAGCCTTTATTTTTAAAAATCACATATTCACCCACTTTGAACTCTCTATATGGTTTGTTTTTATCTGCATAACTATTTTTCCTATCTTGTTCAACCTTTAAATTCTGCCTAATATTTACCATATTCTCTTCCATTTCCTTTAGCAACTCTGGCCTAATAATTGCTCTATCTATTGGGTTGTCCTATCTCACTGACGTGTTGCATTTCCTTCTATACAAGGCTTCAAATGGACTCATCTTCAATGATTCCTAGTACCCATTATTGTAAGAAAATTCAACTAGATGAAGGTAGCCTTCCCACATGGAAGGATCGTGCATTACACACAGTCTCAACATATATTAAATTATTTGGTTAGTCCTCTTTATTTATCCATGTGAGTTTGGATGATATGCTAAATTGAGATTCAAGTTAGTCCCAAATCCTTCTGTTAGCACTAGGAATCACCCTCAGACTGTAATGAGGATAAGCCCAATACCCATCAGCTTATACAGTAAATGTAAATTAGTTTTAGGTGGTCAAATGGTGAAGGCTCAATGATAATAACGTTCTAACTCGAAAATATGGACTAGCATGCATAAGCAGTTGAGTTGTGGAATCAATTTTAGTTAGTAAGTTGGAGTAAGGGTAAATAGAGGGAAGTCTTTGGTGAGGAGAGTGTAGAGGTATGCTATGGACATTGTTGGCACAGGGGCAGACCCAGGGTTCAACTCTAACATCGCACCAACAATCCCTAACTATTGGCCCTTTCAGCAACACGTGCGAAGAAGATGCAGTCTCACCCGAAGTAGCGATAGTGTGTTGTAGGACACAGGTGTCTACAACCAAAGGAAATGCAAAGTGGATCCAGGGAAACTCACACACACATATCTAGTTATTCTTTACCAAATTAATCCTACTTTGCACAATATACCTCATATCTAAAAAAAAAACACTATAACACCATATCAAATGACACAGTTAATCAACAACAATCACACATAACGCCAAGATATACGTGGTTCACCCTCTCTCTGGGGTACCTAGCTGCAGGGTTGATCTTCACACCCAGTTGAAGATCTTACAACACAAACTTCTCTCACAACACAGTACTTCTCTCTCAACAATAACAACAATCACTCATCATAACATAATCTAACCCATCCCAGGTCCTCTTGAACTTTAATTATACATTAAAATGACTCTCAGACAACCTTAGGCCGAAACCTAGGTGTCAAAACCCTAAACACCAAAACCTGAAGTGTCTAAAACCCTAGGTCAACTTGACCCACGTTTTTAGGGCTTCACCAACCTATCTTTCCTTCTTTCCCACGAGGTGCTCCAAAGCATCCATTGGTGGATTTTTTCGCTTGTTGAGTTGTCCAGGATCCATATTCCTTGCTGATCTATCATCCTTGATCTCCTCATCCAATGACTTTCTTTCTCTTACTTCGCTTCATCTTTTCTTCTCTTTTGGCCACTTCGACCCAATCTTAGTCAACTTGTCTTCCGCACAGTTCCTACTTCATCTTGTTTCTTCCTTTTTCTTCGCGTTCTTCCTTAACCTTCACTTTATTCCATAACCAAAGTCCAACAGGCCCCCAACACTCACATGTGACTCATCCCGAGGCACGACAGGTCTGAACCTTCTGTTTTTCTTCGAATTCAGACTACGTGGAGTAGCCTATGCTTTCTTCTCTATTCTTCCCCATTGTGTTCATACTACCTTTTCTATGTCTGATACCCAATTTCAACTGCACCTGGTACCTAGACCCTTCTTCTTATGCCTTTACTGAGAGCTGAGAGGCAATTGGTTGTCATAGTACAATTTCAACCGTCTCCCATTCACTAAACCTTTCTTCCATTTTCCCTTCAGAGTCTTCAACTGTGCAACTCCTCCTTCTGTAACATAGGCAATATCATATGGCCCAAGCCAATGTGTCCTGAACTTCCCTGGATGATTCATGAACTTGCTATCATACACCAATACCAGATCTCCTTGCTTAAATTCTTTCTTCTTGATATGTTGGTCGTGATAGGCCTTTTTTCATTCCTTCTTTACCTGCTGATGAAATCCTGCAATAAATTGGTGTTCCTCCAATTCGACCAACTGTGCAAGCTTGTCTTTCACAATGCCTATGTCATCCATATCTGTGAATGCTACAATTCTCAGACTAGGAACCAAATACTCCATAGGGACAACTGCTTATAGACCATAAACCAACTTAAAGGGGATCTGGATTGTCATCTTCTTGCAATTAGTTCTATAGGCCCATATCACTGTTGGTACTCTCAAATCCCAATCATCCTTGTTCACACTACAAATATTCGTCAGTGCCATCTCCAAGATCTTGTTGAAATCTTCGACCGTCTTGTTTTCTTGTGGATGGTAAGGAGTACTCTTTTGATGGTGGACTTCTAATTCCCGATTCAAAGCTTCAATGGTCTTGTTAATAAAATGTGTGCCTTGATCACTCATCAAGGTCTTCGGGCATCCAAACTTGGTTACGATATCATCAAATATAAATTGTGCAACAATATTTTCACTATAGTCCTTCACTGCTCTTGCTTCTACCCATCTTGTCAAATACTATGTCACAGTGATAATGTATCTTTCTCCTGTGCACTTCCCTAGTGGGATAATAGGTCCCACGAAATCAATAGCCCATTTCTCAAATGCCTGTAAGGTCAATTGCAGTGCTAAAGGCATCTCATCTCTCCTGGAAGGTTTCCCAACTCTCTAGCATACATCACAAGATTTATAATAGTCCTTAGCATCTCTATGTAAAGTAGGCCACCAGAGGCCAACTCTTAGAACTTTCTGCATTGTTTCTTTTCCTGCGTAGTGTCCTCCTGCGATGCCTTCATGTGCTTCTGCTAGAATCAGTGGTCTTTATGCCTCCATAACACATCTCCTCAGGATCTCATCAGGTCCCATCTTGCATAGTTGCCCAACTTTAAATGAAAAATATGTAGTGCGGACTACCAACTATTTCTTATGGATAATTGTATATTCACGAGGTGCCATTCTTATTTATAGGAACTAGACTATCTCGATGAAGTGATCATCAACATTTCTGATGGCCAACAACTGTGCATTAGGTAGTGTATCCTCCAAACTAGTAGGTTCTTCTCCATGCTCTAACCTATTCATGTGATCATGTCCCTTGCTCATTCTCCCTGGCTTGACCACTATCTCAAAGTCATATTCCTGGAATAATAGTAGACATATGCATATTATTCCCCCCAACACTAGCTTTTTGACTAGGTATTTCAGCATAGAGTTATCAATGAACATATTAAAATGTCCTCCCAATAAGTAGTGACGAAAACTTCTATAGTGCATACACCATGGCTAACACTTCTCTTTCAGTAGTAGTGTAATTTATCTTAGTTGTAGATAGATTCCTTCTAGAAAAGGTTAATGGGTGGTCAATATCTCCTGCTCTTGGTTGTGCTAACACAACTCCTAAGGCAATAGATGATGCAACAACATGCACAAGAAATTTCTTACTCCAATTTGGGAAAACCAGAATAGGCACAATAACCATTTTATGTTTCAGTGTGTCGAAGCTCTATTGACATTTTTCTATCCATTAAAACTGGAAATCTTTCTTCAAAATATTCTCCATGGGTGTTGTAATATGTGCCTATCTCTTGATGAACTTTCTGTAGTATCCCAATGTAGTGCACAACTGTCTAACTGAAGTAGGAGGGGGTAGATCAACAATAATGAAAATCTTGGCCGGATCTTCCAGCAACCCCTTCTTAAACACAATATGGCCTAGCAACACTCCAAAGGGTGAAAAGAAGATGCACTTCTTTAGGTTCAGGGAAGTCTGACATTGCCTTCACTTATCCAACATTAGTCTTAAACATTCAATATGATTTTGCAATAAGCTAAAAACAGTCCAATCATCAAAATATGCTTCAAAAAATTTATGTAAAAATTCCTTGAATGCTTCGACCACCACCCTAGAAAAGATGGTTGGTCCATTATTCAATCCAAAAGGCATCACTGTGTATTGGTAGGATCCCTATTATGTTGCAAATGTGGTCTTATGGTGATCTTCCTTAGCAATCCTGATCTGGTGATAACCTGAAAATCCATCTGTAAAGGAATATACCTCCTATCCTCCTACATTATCTAACACTTCGTCTATAAACGATGTAGGGAATGGGTCATGCAAATAGGCATCATTCAATTTTCTGAGATCTACATAGATATTGATCTCTCATGTTTTCTTATCTTGGACCACCATAGGGCTAATCCATTCTGACTCTTGAACAGTTTCTATGATTCCTGCTTCCAACATTCTGTCTAGCTCAATCTTGACTTTCTCCTTATACTTGGGGTTCAATATGTAGGGTCTCTGCTTGACTGGACTTTCATATGGTTTCAAGGGGACATTCATCTCTCCCATGTGCCCTTTAATGTCATTCATATCAGTGAACTTGGTTGGAAACAAGTCCTGATATTCATGCAGTAATTATGTGATCTTATCAATGCTGGCAACATCCCAATAATCTCCAACGTTTTCTAGTTTAGATGTTTTCTCTGTTCCGATGTTAACTTTCTTGATTTTGATTGGATGTCCAATAAACGGTAGTTCGACCCCAAGCCCTTCTTTGTCTCTTTGTCCTTCTGTTTTTGCGATGTTCACCTTCCTAGGATCATCGTCTTCATCAACATTGATATTGTAACAACCTTGCAATTTGTGAAGTGGTGCAGTCCATTCATCTTCTTCTTGCTCCAAGGGAGGGTTAGGTGCCTCCTCAAAGACTTTCTTTCTTACCACTTGTAGAGCTTGATCCACTGTAGGGTACTGTATTTCAAATAAAAATGTAGCTACAAAGTTTTGAGTCATACCGTGCCAATCTGTAGTGGTGAGGCACAATTCCACTTGTAGATACCAATTGATAAGCATTCTATCCAAAGTGTTAATTAATTTATGCACCCACTGCTCTTGAGGAATGTTTCTCCAGGCTTCTGCACAGTTTCTCACATGGTCCTTCGGACATATTTGACCTCTGTATTGAACTTCGCACACTTCTTCTTGTTTTGAGAAGCGCACTGTCATTAAAGAGAGACATTGCATCCAACCTCCGATGTTCTTTTTGTGTGTCCCCCACCATATTCCTAGAGTTTCTTTCATGGCTTCATCCAGTGCCAACAAACTTTGTTGTACGGGTACAATTTCTTCAAATTCCAACAAGAAAGCTTCTAAATGATTTAGACCGTCAAAGGTGGATGGATTACTTACTTCTGTTCCAATCCAATGAACTTCCCTGGTCAATATAGCACATCTCCGCGTAGATACTTCATACATTTAGTTCTTCCAGTTCTCTAGTGCTTCTTTTGAATCTAATGAGCATGCACTGTCACTTCGCCAACTTAAATTCCCATTTTCTATAGGATTAATGTAATCCTGTCGTCTTGCTGTCAATTTATATATATTCTCTATCTCATAAGAACGATCTTTTTCTCTAATGGGTTCTGTGTATCTGCGACCTTCATCAGGATCCAGAGGTGCAATGACCCTAAGGCCAACACCTTCAAATGTCATTATTCTTTTCTTTAAGTCAACCACAATAGAATTATTGAAAGCCCAATCAATTCCTAACAACACATGATAAGGACAACTATCGTTAACTATCTCAATTGCCTCGAAGTCCACAAACGTCCTCACCCTATTTATTTCCACAAGGACATGCTCCAGTCTCCCAAAGGGGCTTACTGCCTACTGATTAGCCATCCTAAGCTTGATGGGGGAATAAATTAAATTAGGTTTTCCCATTAGTGCCCAGGTCTGCTTCATCATAACATTGACTTCTTATCCTAAGTCGAGGACCACATAATATATATCATAGTCTCCAATCTGCGCATTAAGGTGTAGCTCCTTATTTGTCCTTCTCTTTTTGGATACTTTATGTATTTCTCTATTGCTCAGAGGGTCTACCTTCCGAGGCTCATACTTTCAGATCAAGTGTTGTAGTTCTTGTACAACTCTTTCATCCTTAATCAAATCAATGAACGTATACAAGAAACTGACAAGATTGCTAACCTCTTTTTCTTCTCCCGGTGATGCAGACTTATCAAATTCCAAAGGCATCCTACATTCTCTTACTTTTGGTTGTGCCTTCAATGAAGAGGCCCATGCTTCTTCAAATTCTCTTCTAGCCTCCTGATATGTCTGCTTCTCCTTCCTTGGATTGAACAACTGTGTCTTCTCTATAGTTCTTCAGGCCCCTGATTCTTTTGTAGTCTACCCTAGACTCACCCTGTCTTCTCCTATAGCAGTGCCTCCTCTAGTGATAACGACTCTGGGATCCTCTCTGTGAGGTTCTGCTAAGATTAGTTGTACTTGCGGGTTTCCTCCTTGTTTCTCCTGAAGTTTAGCCAAAAATGTTGGACATTCCTCAATAACATGTTCGAATGAGTTGCAGTAGCTGCAAGTGGTACAAGGGTCCTGAAAGTACCTTGCCAAGTGTCATGGCTATGCGCATTTATAAAAAATGATCTAACCTTGACCTCGACCCATACCTCCCGCTCGTCGTCTTCCTATGAATCCACCGCGAGGATTGAAGTTTCCTCTTCCTGGGGAATTAAACTGCACAACATTTCCTTCTTGATGTACTTCGCCTTGAATTCTATATGTGTATCTTGACCTTTCATGCAAGAGATCATAAGATATACAATCCTTCTCATTGTGCCCCACAAACTTGCAAAATGTGCAATACAGATTTGTGGGTGTTTGGACATATTTTTGCATGTAGTAACATTCACTAGTGCGATGTTTATTTCTACATACCTTGCACCAGGGTAGGGTAACTTGCTTCAAAGGGATTGAAGCTCCAGAGGCCAAGTACTCATGAAATAGGGGATAGTGCTCCTTATAGTGGCCCTTTGATTTACATCTGATACATTAGATCTCATATCTTTTGTGTTTTCCCTTGTCTTTCTTCATATTTTCGACCTGCAATGATAAGCTAGTTAGCTGACTCAAAATTTGACTCATACCTGAGATGGATTCTGCCATAGGGGATGATTCTAATTTCATGGCGATCTCCAATGCCTCAGCCTGGGAAGTGATCTTTTGTTGCATCAGAGGGACTCTAATGTGTGGTAAGAGGGAAACAATGAACCATTCTTTATTATGTTCGTTTGGAATCCTAAAACTCAAATCGTTTGTCAAGGTCTTAAACCTTTGATCAAACTTCCAAACAGGTTCATATATCCTCTGTTTGATTTCTTTCATCTCTGTAATGCATTGTGACTCCGACTTGGGTTTCTTGAATTCGACAATCAACTAAGTCTTAATCTCCTTCAACAGTTTATGCTGTACAACTCCTTGGACAAATTTCATGTACCAGCTCAATGCATGGTCTCTTAGGTTCATATTGAACTGAGATTTCTTAACAACTTCATCGGTGATGTTCTTAATACTCCATATGACCTCGCACAAAAACCAATGCTGATCAGGATCTTCAAATCCATCTCCTCTAAAAATGGGTAACCTCATCTCATCTGCCATAGATATTCCTAGATTTCTTGACTGAGCATGCATCGAACTACTTGTACCAGTGCTTGGAGTGCTCTGATAAGTTAGGTCACTTTGGTTACTTAATGCTTCTATAACAATAGGAGGAGTAGTAATACTTACTTCAACAGTCTGTGCAACTCCTGAAGTTACTGATTCTTCCTGGCGAGGTTCTTCAGTCTTACCTT
Organism: Picea sitchensis; assembly: GCA_010110895.2. NCBI lineage: Eukaryota > Viridiplantae > Streptophyta > Pinopsida > Pinales > Pinaceae > Picea > Picea sitchensis. Next base: position 226,363 of record SNQJ01S0002274.1, read on the forward strand.
CTTCTTCCCTAGCGGACTCTAAATGTTCTTTGTTCACTAGCTCTTCTTCTTCTCCACTGTAGAATCCTTCGTCCTGTGCCAGTGGCTTGTGGCTCTGCTCAAACAGGTTCACTAGAGGGATTTCTCTAAATGATCTCCCACTACGTGTGTGTCCAAACTCTACGTCATTGTCGTTGTCTGAGTTCTTGAACATTATCTTCTTTAGTCCGACTGATTACTGTATCTTCAAGATGTTAKTCTCATGCAATACCATATTGATCTGCAACTTTAGAAAATGTAAAAATTTTCCTCTAGGTCCCTTAAAGAAATATCTCTCTTYTTGGCTATATGACTCTACTTGGTCAACGAAAAATTCGGTAATATACCCTCCAATTGTGCTATCAAACCAGTGATCTACTGCTCTTGACATGATGTTATCAATTCTCTTGACCTTCTTGATTAGTGCCRATGTCCAAACCATAGGTGGTCTAAGTCTGATTTCAAATTGGGTATCTGCTAATCTGGCTAGCCACTCGTATAGCTCCTGATGAATTTCTCCAAATAAAATCTCGTGTATATCAGTAAAGATATACCTTCCCAACCAATCCTCTGTACTAAGATTAGGGTTATTTTTATGGGCTTCAACAAAGTCCTTCTCTTGTTCTTCTATCCACCTTAGAATCTCTATGGTTGATGGAAACCACCTTCACATTCCCTTAAGAAGATCCCGGTCCCAACAATGGAAGCATTTGTTGGCACAGGGGAAGACCTAGGGTTCAACTCTAACAACGCACCAACGAGCCCTAACTACTAGCCCTTTCGGAAACACCTGCAAAGTAGATGTCGTCTCACCTGAAGTGGCGATAGGGGGTTGTAGGACACACGTGTCTACAACCAGAGGAAATGCAAAGTGGATCCAAGGAAACTTACACACACAAATCTAGTTATTATTTACCGACTTAATCCTACTTTTCACAGTATATCTCAGATATAACAAAACAACACTATAAAAACATATCAAATGATAGAGATAATCAACAACAATCACACATAATGCCAATATATACATGGTTCACCCTCTCTCTAGGGATACATCCATAGAAATGCACATTATAATATATTAGATGAAAGCATACAGTTCTATCTGTGCTATTAGCATGTAGAACTCTCTTTCTTTCTCTTATTCTCTCCCCTCCCTACACACCCAGCTGCAGGGTTGATCTTCGCACCCAGCCAAAGATCTTACAACATAGACTTCTCTCACAACACAATACTTCTCTCTCAACAATAACAACAATCACTCATCATAACATAATCTAACCCATCCCAGGTCCTCTTGACCTTTATTTATACATTACAATGAATCTCGAACAACCTTAGCCCGAAACCTAGGTGTCAAAACCCTAAGTACCAAAAACCTAGGTGTCTAAAATCCTAGGTCAACTTGACCTACGTTTTTAGGGCTTCACCAACCTGTCTTTCCTTCTTTCCCGCGAGGTGCTCCAAAGCATCCATTGGTGGATTTTTCTGCTATTTGAGTTTTCCACGATCCATATTCCTTCCTGATCTATCATCCTCGATCTCCTCATCCAACGAATTACTCTCTTACTTTGCTCTGTCTTTTCTTCTCTTTTGGCCACTTTGACTTAATCTTAGTCAACTTGTCTTCCACGCAGATTGTACTTCATCTTGTTTCTTCCTTTTTCTTCCAATTCTTCCTTAACCTTCGCTTTCTTCCATAACCAAGGGCCAACATACATAAGGTCTTCCAGTAGCCTAAGGAGGAAAAAGATCAAACACAAGATCCTCTTGAATTCAAATTTTCAAGGAAACTGAATGACATTATAACAACACTATAATCAAACATTCATCATAATATAGTTACAACAATTCATGTGAATCAGTCATTCATGAACTCTCTCAATATCATAGGAAAATAAGATGGAGAAAGAAAGTTGGTTTATATTAACCAAGATGTCTTAGAAAAACAAATACATAACCAGAGAACAATTGTTATTCATAAAAATATTACAATAGTAGGGAGCCTAGCTCAACCATTCGACCATAAAAAAATATCAAAACTGAGTATATATACTCAAAACTGCTGCAACTAACAGAAGCGTGATCGAACCCCTTCATTCAAAGCTTCCAGTTGGTGCCTGCTCTGTCAGACTGTGCGGGCATTCTTCTGTCAGACGCGAGCTCAGATCACCATGGGTTTTGCAGGAAAATATGCTCACAGGAGTACCACGGGCTAACAGTTCAGTCCCCACGACCGGACCTTCCATACCTTCCATTTATGGAGTGATCCGAGGTTTCAACCACCACTCCTTTTTTCATTAACTTCCTTCATCGGGATCAGGATGGGACTTAATGCCTAGGGATCTACCATGCTCTTCTAGCGGCCCTTCGAGTCAACCTGACACCTTGAAACCATGATGATCTCGTTCTTTAACTCACACAGACATCTTCATCTTTTGGTGCAAGTCTCATGAAATTCACATTGTTTCCTTCGCGCTCCAAAATCTCCTGGTTCCATCTTCTCTTCCACCGCATTTGTTCTGCATACGATCTCGGGCCATGACCATGTGCCCAACTCCTGGGCGCATCGCGATTTCACATTTCGAGGGCCTTCTCATCACTTGAATACACTCTCCCGATACCCAATATTGTGAAATTTCCCTTCGTCAGATCGACGGTTGGATCTGCTGTGCATATGATGGCCACAATTGCTCCCAAAACTCTCGATATTCACTTCCACAAACCATCAGATCGGCTGCCACCTGTCCCTATAAGATCCACGGTCCAGATCTAATATTCATCGTATCAAGATTTTGTGCCTTGGGAAGTTGAAAGGCTACTCACCTCCCTTATCCCTATTCCCGAATCTCCGACTTCACCAGAGTCAGATCAACTGTCCACAACTTTCATCGATCCAATGACTGAGATCAACTTGTGATTTAACATTTCACGAGTCCTCATGACTCTTCCCTTAGACTTTTCCAACTCATGAAACTCTGGAATTTTTTATCCTACGCCACGTGCCCTTCTGAATTCAACGCTCCATATCATTTCATGAGTTTTCACTTCGCGATTCCTTACGACTCTACCCTTGGACTTTTCCAACTCGCGAAATTGTGAAATCACTGATCCTGAGACACGTGCCCTTCTGAATTGAACGGTCTATATAATTTCATGAGTTTTCACTTCGCTAGTCCTTACAACTCCGCCCTTTGACTTTTCCACTCCGCAAGTCAGCAAAATGATGATCTCTCTCCACGTACCCTTCCCAGCACCAACAACTAGGATTGACCTCGTGACTTCGGACCTCTGTTTGACATTAAACTTTGTGCAAATTTATGATCCCTATCGCCCGAGGGCCACAAATCTGAACTTAAAATGGAATCTCCTCCACTGAAAACTAAACTTACTCGCTCGCTTGATTTGAGTCCATATTAGACCGCTCTAATTGTTGCGCTTTGTGCTCATGGTTGTGGCTTGCGACCCTTGATCTAATCTTCATCGTATAGGGATTTTTCATCTCGGGAAGTTGAAAGGCTACTCACCTCCCTTCTCCCGATTCCTGAATCTAAAAATTCGCTAGAGTCAGGACAATGGTCCATGGCTTTCCTAGATCCAACGGCTTAGATCAACTTGCGATTTCACATTTTGCGAGTCCTCACGACTCTTCCCTTGGATTTTTTCGACTCACGAAACTACAAAATCACTGATACTGTGCCACGTGCCCTTCTGAATTGAATGGTGCAGATCATTTCACGAGTTTGCACTTTTCAAGTCCTTATGAGTCTGCTGTTAGACTTTTTCAACTCACGAAACCGGGAATTCGCTGATCATGCGCCACGTGCCCTTTTGAATTGAACGGTCCAAATCATTTCACGAGTTTTCACTTCACGAGTCCTTACGACTCTGCCCTTTGACATTTCCACTCCGCGAGTCAGCAAAATGATGATCTCTCGCCACGTACTCTTCCCAACACCAATGGCTAGGATTGGCCTCACGACTTCGGACCTCTGTCTGACGTTAAACTTCGTGCAACTTTATGATCTCGATCGCCCGAGGGCTGCAAATCTAAACTTCGAATGGAATCTCCTCCGCTGAAAACTGAACTTACTCGCTCACTTGATTTGAGTCCATATTAGACCGCTCTAAGTGTTGTTCTTTGTGCTCATGGCTACGACCCTTGATAATTTTATACGATAACTTTTGACCAAGGGGTCGAAAACACACCCTTCGACAGGATTTTGAGGGTGTTTGAGCTATTCAGACCTCAAACATTTTCATTCTTCCTGTGGAAATCATGGGCAGAATGCCACATGATTTACACCACAATGCTCCCGAGGGTAAACCTTAATTACTGCTTGAGTCCTGTTGGGCCCGAGATATGATCAATTTTATGACGGTTATTATGCACTTTTTCCATGCGTACATATGTGTTTTTCATCTTTTGAAGGAGCTTTTTGAAGAATTTTATGATAAAACGGTATGATCGACATAAGGTACATATGATTCATGTTTAATGATTGTATAGAGAATAATTTATCATGTTTTCATGATTCCAAGGATCTGATTCACTTTTTTTGATGTTACAGGGCGAAAATGCACTACGTTTCTTCTTCCGACACTCAGTCCGACACTCATTCCACCACTCGTTCTGGTACCCGATCCAACACTCCTTCCAGCACTGCGTATTTCACAAAAACAGAGGGCAACTTGGCGGTTATTGTATTGGTGGCCAGTGATGGGCGAATTGGGAACGTGGGTTTTGTTCATCTCGCCTCCAACTACTGAACTCTTGACAACTTGATTTTGGGTTGTTATGGTGGGTGGTTATTGGCTCGCTCTATTTCGGTAGTTAGGGCACCATTAATGAAATTTGCCAATTTTAGAAGTGGTTCAAACTTCTTGTGGTCGACCACTTGGTCTGTAAACATTATAAATACCACCGTGGTGGTCAGATAATTGTTAAGCAGTAGAAGAAGTCATGTGTTAGAGCCAAAAACGATTTTGGCTCTGTTTTTGCATTTTTCAATTGCCAGAATTGTATAAGACTGCGTTTTTCAAGTTTTAATGGTGAAATCGTTTTGTTGAGCTCGTGATGTGCAATTGAGAAGTGACCACGACTTGCTGGAGGGCCCATCAATAGTATGGTAACTGTCTTTGTGTTGTTTATGCATTTCATAGTTTAGTTGTTCTCTTTATTTTCTATACATGCATATTTTTCATTGTGTTAATTAGTTTGATGTAGCTTAATTGTTTTGATTCTCTTTTGCAGGTTAGAATGATGAGATGTGTTAACATGTATTGATATTGTAGATTAGGAATGGATTTTCAAATCCCTAGACTAAACCCATTATGCTTTCTTTTATGATTTTATAGTCAAGTTTAAAATAGACTCTTATTTAGACTAGAACAGAGTTTTTATTTGGGTTCTCTTCGACAAGGATTTGATGGATGGATAGAGTTAATTCCAATTTTTCATTATAGTTTCTTATCTCATTTTAATATAAATCTTGTTTAATTATTTGTTGATTAATGTAGTTGTTAGCTTACTTTTAATGTCATGTTTTAATTTATGTTTTCAAGCACTTTCTTATTGTAGTTTGAACTTTGAATTGTTAGAATAGATGTAACATAGTTTCATTTATGTAATTTCTTTTCCTAGAATTAAATTGCAATTATATTTCTTAGTTAATGGATGGATCTAGATTTTCTTACATAGTGTAGAAGTATAATGATGATCTCGTTATGTTGTTGATGGTTCATATATCAATATGCAGGGTATTTAACATTGTTTTGTCATGGCAAAACTCTCATTGGATTGTTTAATCCATACCTTTCACTTTTTCATTGAGATTAGTGTTGAGCTTATACCACTAGAATTTTCCTTTGTTGTCAAGTGCCATCGAGATATCATCTGACACCGAAGACATTCACACAACCACCAACATTATATTTGAATTGTCATAGGTTAAAAGATAGTTTTCCTATTTTTGTAGATTAAAGATAATTTCTTTCTTTCGTAGATTAGAAGAGATAGTTTTCCTGCTTTGATAGATATAGTTTCTTTCTTTCATAGCTTAGAAAATAGTTTTATTGTTTCTGTAGGGTAGATAGACTTTGCTTTGATAGATGAGATAGTAGTTTTCTTATCATATGTTCAAGGTTAGTTGCTAGTCTTTCTTCCTTTCAATAAAATAGATTTCATTTAATGCATTATAAATAGTTTTGCATTGAGCATTTAGTCCAGTTGCCTCTTAGATTTCCTTTCATGCATTAGAAATAGTTTTGCATTGAGCATTTAGTCCACTTGCCTCTTAGGCTAGATAGTTGTTCAATGAGAATTTTTACTTTGATTATTTGCAGTAGTTAGTTTCCTTTGCTTACTTGTCTATTTGCTTTAGTAGGTTAGATAGTCGTCTTTTTCTTTAGTAGGTTAGTTAGGTGTCTTTACTTACTTGTCTATTTCTTTAGTAGGTTAGTTAGGTGTCTTTGCTTGCTTGTCTATTTTCTTTAATAGGTTAGATAGGTGTTTTTTCTTTCTTGTTTATTTATTTGCTTTCATAGGGTAGTTTCTCATTGAATATAGGTTGGCAAGTTAAAATAGTTTTCTTTTGTTAGTTGCTCATTATTATTCTTAGTATTTTGCCTTTGCTTATTGTTGAACTAGTTTGATTTGAATAGGGTTTTTTACTTTCTTTTCTTAGGACTATCCATCATCCTTGGCCCAAAAKTACTTAGGTTACATAGTTTCAATTTGCTTAGTAGGGTTTTCTCATTAGATAGCTTTGCTTGAGTAGATTAGCCTTAGATAGCTACCTTCCTTGGTTAGACTATACTCCTACCAACCCTTCTACCTTTGGCATATATTTTKCTACAACTCTAAGTTTACTTACCCCGGGTTGACAATTTAATTGAGGGTTTTTAGTGTGTTTTTAGTGCATATACAACACCCATAATTTTTGTCATCGTTGTCGGGGACTTGTCTTAAGGTAAGAAGTAGTTAGGAAATAGATCATTCCTAGACCTTAGTATTAGATTGGTGGAGGGATAAATTTAATATGAGAGGTAAGAACTTGCGCATCTGCTATAGCAGGTTCCCCCAAACCCAATGGTAGTTTTTCCTTTTGTTTTTGTTTTCTTTCATGAATAGACCTAGAAACCCAATGGTAGCTTTTTATTTTTTCTTTTATGAATAGACCTAGAGACCCAAAGGGAGATACATTAAATCTAAATTAGACCTTTCAAACAAGGTTCCTTCCGACCTTTTTTGGGGGAAGGAACGTTCCACTCATAAGCTCTGCAGACTGATATCGAAAAGCAGGAGCTAGCTCAACTCAAAGAGCTAAAGTAGTCTCTAAAGAGACTAACGTAGGGAGCAATATAGAACAAAAATTGAATCATCAGTAGTATTGGGACAGGAGGCAAGCAAAGGATCTGCACAACATGATGAAGGAGAGCATAGAAATTAATGTTGATGAACATCAAGATTACATTGAAATTTGGTTTCAAGAGGTCATCAGGCCACAATACTATTCTCTTCTTCAACACCTTCTGATGCCCAAACAAGTAGGTTGGTTGGTTCTTCATATCTAGGTAATCATTGCGGTAACTTTTTCACTGCGGTAACTTTTTCATACATGGATATGAGTATGTTTCTTATCTTTCTCCATACATGGTTACATTGGAAGAGTTCTTACACTTGAATACAAATTTTCCCTTTCTTTTTAGGTAGGGTAGGATAGTAAATAAAAGTTGCATGTTGTTAGTTTAGCTTAGAGTCTAATGCAACCTCATTTTACGTTTTCTTTTAATAAAATAACTATGAGATACATGTTCATGTGACTTGATCTCATTAGTCTTTGATATTTAGAGGGTGTTTTTTTTCTAGAGACTTCTGTAGGTATTTATTTCACCAGGATCAGACAGTTTCAAGGAAATATAAAAGAAGGATTCGTCTTCGAAACATTTCTATACTTGAACCTTGTTGTTTGCTAAGCATCAAATGAATAATGAATTGTTGTAATTAGCCATGTTTTTGCAAAGACTTTCATCTTATTTTTCTCAAGGCATCTTAAATAGCAGTTGCTCTTGAACCTTCACCACTATATAAGGAAGTGACACCGTAACCATAAAGCTTAGAGGTCTCTCATACAATTTTCCCAAGAAACCTGAGTAAGTGAGTAAAGTATCTTTATTAAAGAGTAACAAGGAGGTCTGATTAGCGGTTAGTCATGGAAACATCACAATAAATTACAAAAGAAGAAAGTGAGTTGAGCCTAGAGATACCTTTCTATTCGTTCTCAATGGTACCATCCACTACACACTAAATAACTTGACTATATCATATCTTTAGATAGGCCACATCCGCTTAAGTACCCCTTACATTAGGAAAATCAATAAGGAATATATATAATGGAAAGTCATCCTCTAACATAAATACCATCCCAATAAAAAGAAAGAAAAAGTTGTTTTCAGAGTTGTCCCCCCGATCTTCTTGCATAAAGAAATCTTATACTAAAATCTTAAAAGATGGAGGGCCAATATCTGAGGTTGTAAGAGGCTAACCCGTCGAGATGCTGAACAGGTCTGCTGGTAGTGGGTACTGGCCTGTGGTATGACTAGGTGAACCCATTTGAGTATTGAACAGGCTTGTTGGTAGGAGGGCATTCTACCTAGCGAGGATGATAATCTGACAAAATAAATAAATAATAAATTTAAACCTGTCCTGATGTACGTCATTACTTTTAGACAAAGCTGGCATGAAGTATGTATGGTTGAGCTAAGGTTAATGAACTCCATAAACTTTCCATTGGGAAATAACTCTAAGACTATCTTGAAACTCTCTTGCCTACCTCTTATTATATCTCTTATCCTATAGGTAGGGCCATCTTCTAACCGTCTCGTCAGACCAATCTGTGAAATTTTATCTTTACACTTGACATACTATAAATCCTCAGCTATTGGGGTATACTGACTAGTTTCCTATACTTTTGATTGTGAGGTGTCACAATACTTAGGTGTGGGTGAGGGGTTCATGAGTTGACAAATGATCATTGCCTAGAGAAATAAATATTTGCAAGAATTTTTGTATTATTTTCATGATACAGGTTATTACATCAACAATCATTTTATCTTGAAGTGATAAACTCCCGTGTGCTATAAACTTTTGTATATATCCTTAACAGACCACTCTGTCGGTTTATTTTTGTTACAGGTTGTTCATTGTAGGTTTGACATTACATTTTATATGCTTGTGACAGGTTGTTCATTATAGGTTTGACATTACATGTTCTATGCAAGTGGATTGAGTGAGCATGGTGGCAAAATAAAAAACAATGGAACACTCTTAGCCTGTCTCAACTCCTATTCACTATGTTTGTGGCCTCTGAGGAATCAATTTCCTCAGCCACAAAGATCCCAAGAGTTCAAGACCGCTGATTTAAACACCACCAGTTTCCAAGAGCAAGCTATAATAGGGTTTTCAAAAATTAATTTCAGAACATCTCTGGATCTAAGGGATACTCGAAGGAGTGGATAAAAGAGGAGCTAATCAACCCTCTCATAGTCATCACCAGATTGATTACATGTGAAGGTAGATATTCCGTCTTTAAATCCTGTCAATTTCAATTATTAGCTCACTTTCAGTTCAATAAGCCATTGTAACTTTCCCTTTTACTTCTTAAGGAGTCTTGAGAAGATGTCTTCCAAAGTGAGGAAGGATGCAACCAATCCCCATAAAAACCTATTTCACCACGACCTTATCAAACTACTTGTCTTAGTCGAGTTGGAAAAAAAGGAGAAAACGTGGGATGAGTTCATTTACCAATTTGCAAACCCTCATCTCACAATCACTACTAGAAAGAAGACTCTTGATATAGGGATTGTTATTCCACCCAAACCCTCATGCTCAAGATATTCCTTTACCGGACCAAAAGTCCCAGAAACTTGTTGATACCCCTACAGCCTCATCGGCCAAGAAGACCAAGAAGCCTATTGCTAACCCCCCTCTAAAAATAGTAAAGACCAAGAATCCTATTGCTAATTCATGGCACGAGGACATGCCATATATTCGGTCTGGGGGGAGTTTCCTCAGCTAAAACAATGCTAAGAACCACCCATTTGTATAACAAAACCCATGAGAAGAGGAAGTAGGATTTCTGTCAAAATTCTGTCATACTGTCTTTTTACAATGTCTTGGGATATTATATCAGTAGTTGTTTGTATTGGTATGCTAAATTATATATTGTTGAAATCATTGTGTGTGTTATAATCTACTGTGCATTTTTTTTTATGCTATAGAAGACTTCTTATACTTAACTACCCTTTGTGACAAATACAGAGCGATTACAAATGCTAAATACTTACTGTCATCTGTATTCCAAGCTTATGAAAAGAGGACCAGTTGTTTGAATTGTTACATATTGATGACATCAAATAAAAATTCTCTTGCCTACTAGTACAAACCAAGCCTTTTGTTAGTATCTTCCAGTTCTGTCAGTCACTAGTGATCAAATTTACTCTTTCATGTGATTGATAGGATTATTAGGTCAAATTGTTATATTTTCAAGATAAAATTGTCAAATAAAATTTGAAATATCTTGGTTGTAAAATTGTCATTGGTGTGTCTAGGTGTCAATACTACTCCCTCCACTCATCCAAGGTCATAAATTTTCATCATGATCATGTCATTATTCCTTGTCATCAATTTTCAAATGATTGTCTTGGTCAAAGTTCTACTTCAAAATTGGTTTCTGAATTAAGGAAGATTAATTTGACAAAAGTGAGAGAGTTTTTTGTCAATCATAGACCAAGAAACAAAAATGTACTTAATTTTATGCATAGGTGTTATTATTTGAGATAAATTCCCCAAATACATTCGCTATAGGAGGGTTTCTGCACATTTGGACAACTTGACTCGAAGTCAGTTTTTCAGAGGTTTGGAGAAGGTATTTGCAGTGCTTTATGGTTCCATTGTGTAGCCGACATCATAAAATTTACACCCATACCACTTTCAGCCCAAAAATCCTCTGGGAAGGCCTCCAAAATCCCTATCAAAGACCACACTATGCTTCTTCTAAGAGCATGCTGTGCTTCTGCAAGTTTTGAGTAACCAACTTCACGCTGGGATTATGAACAAATGGGAAAGTAATTTTGAAACCTGGAGGAGTTTTTGTTCATAACATACCAAAATACAATAAAATCTCTCATTTTTTGAATATACTTTATGGTTTGGGATATATTCTATCATCTTAGAGGCCTATGCTTTCAGAAAATAAAACACTCTGTTTTTCCTGTTTTAGTCATATTTTATTTTCGTGTTTTCTTAACAACTGGAAGTGAAGTTTTGAAAACCAAGAGAATTTTTTATCAAGGACATATTAAAAAACAATAACCTCTCTCATTTTCTAAATATACGTTATGGTTTTGTATATATTCAATTCTCTTAGAGGTCTATCTTTTCAGGAAATAAAACACTTTGTTTTTCCTGTTTTAGTCATGTTTTCTTGGCGTGTTTGTCTAACAATGGAAAGTGAATTTTTGAAAACCAAGAGAGGTTTTTGTCAAGTACATATTCAAAAACAAAAACCTCTCTCTGTTTTTACACAGGTTTTACTGTCTTGTAGTTACATTTGTCACGTTGATACCTATTTTTCACAAGTTCGCCAGGCCAGAATTGTTGCGCTTATGGGAAGTCACTTTTTGAACTAATTTTGTAGCGATAAAATTTCTGTTTTGCATGGTTTAAAGGATAGAGGGTATAATATACATCTCAAGGCTTCCTCACATGTCATCAACAACCTCCAAAAACTCCAAACCCTCGAGTTCAAACTTAGAGATAATGAAACAATGAGTTGTCATTTATGCCATGATAAAGTTGTCCTACAAGCCAAGATGAATTCTCGACAGCGTTAGGTTGATGATATTAACTGCCACCAATAATAATCTCTGGATTCAATTGAAACACCACAAAAATCCTAAGTCAAAATCCCCCAGGAAAGAGGGAGAAAATTCTAAAGCTAATCCAACCCCTCCTTCACAAGTTTAGTCATAAAGGGCAATTTCTTTTTGTTTGCAGTGGGACCTGCAAAATCTTAGGTGTGGGGGTAATGTTGGGCCTGAGATATGATCACTTTTATGACGGTTATTATTCACTTTTTCCACATGTACATATGTGTTTTTCATCGTTTGAAGGAGATTTTTGAAGAATTTTATGATAAAACGGTATGATCGACATAAGGTACGCATGATTCATGTTTAATGATTGTATCGAGCATAATTTATTATGTTTTCATGCTTACAAGGATCTGATTCACGTTTTTTGATGTTACAAGGTGAAAATGCACTACTTTTCTACTTCTGGCACTCAGTCTGGCACTCATTCCAGCACTCGTTTCAGTACCCAATACGACACTCCTTCCAGCACTGCGCATTGCACAAAAACGGAGGGCAACTTGGCGATTATGGTATTGGAAGCCAGTGATGGGCGAATCAGGAATGTGGGTTTTGTTCATCCTTATCCCCTCCAGTTACTAAACTCTTGACAACTCGATTTTGGGTTGTTATGGTGGGTGATTATTGGCTCGCTTTATTTCGGCAGTTAGGGCACCATTAATGAAATTTGCCAATTTTAGAAGTGGTTTGAACCTCTTGTGGTTGACCACTTGGTCTGTAAACATTACAAATACCATCGTGGTGGTCAGATAATTGTTAAGAAGTAGAAGAAGTCGTGTGTTCGAGCCAAAAATGATTTTGGCTTTGTTTTTGCATTTTTCAATTGCCAGAATTGTATAAGACTGCGTTTTTCAAGTTTTAATGGTGAAATCATTTTGTTGAGATTGTGGTGTTTATTTGAGAAGTGACCACGACTTGCTGGGGGGCCCACCAACAGTCTCATAGCTGTCTTTGTGTTGTTTATGCATTTAAGAGTTTAGTTGTTCTCTTTATTTTCTGTACATGCATATTTTTCATTGTGTTAATTAGTTTGTTGTAGTTTAATTGTTTTGATTCTCTTTTGCAGGTTAGAATGATGAGATGTGTTAACATGTATTGATATTGTATATTAGAAACGGATTTGCAAATCCCTAGACTAACCCCATGTGTAATTAGATATTAGATTATGCTTTCTTTTATGATTTTATAGTCAAGTTTAAAACATAATTTTATTTAGACTAGAATAAAGTTTTTATTTGGGTTCTCTTCGACAAGGATTTGATGGATGGATAGAGTAAATTCTAGTTTTTCATTATAGCTTACTTATCTCATTTTTATATAGATCTTGTTTAATTAGTTGTTGATTAATGTAGTTGTCAACTTAATTTTAATGTCATGTTTTAATTTATGTTTTCAAGCACTTTCTTATTGTAGTTTGAACTTTGAATTGTTAGAATATATGTAGCATAGTTTCATTTATGTAATTTCCTTTCCTAGAATTAAATTGCAATTATATTTCTTAGTTAATGGATGAATCTAGTTTTGCTTACATAGTGTAGAAGTATAATGATGATCTCGTTATGTTGTTGATGGTTCATATATGAATATGCATGGTATTTAACATTGTTTTGTCATGGCTAAACTCTCATTGGATTGTTTAATCCATACCTTTTACTTTTCCATTGAGATTAGTGTTGTGCTTATACCACTGGAATTGTCCTTTTCTTTCAAGTGCCATCGAGATATCATCCGACATCGAAGACATTCACACAACCACCATCATTATATTTGAATTTCCATAGGTTAAAAGATAGTTTTCCTCTTTTCATAGATTAAAGATAGTTTCTTGCTTTTGTAGATTAGAAGAGATAGTTTTCCTGCTTTCATAGATATAGTTTCTTGCTTTCATAGCTTAAAAAATAGTTTTATTGTTGTTGTAGGATAGATAGACTTTGCTTTGATAGATTAGATAGTAGTTTTCTTATCATAGGTTCAAGGTTAGTTGCTAGTATTTCTTCCTTTCAATAAAATAGATTTCCTTTCATGCACTAAAAATAGTTTTGCATTGAGCATTTAGTCCAGTTGCCTCTTAGATTTCCTTTCATGCATTAGAAATAGTTTTGCATTGAGAATTTAGTCCAGTTGCCTCTTAGGCTAGATAGTTGTTCAATGAGAAGTTTTACTTTGATTACTTGCAGTAGTTAGTTGCCTTTGCTTACTTGTCTATTTTCTTTAGTAGGTTAGATATTCGTATTTTGCTTTAGTAGGTTAGTTAGGTGTCTTTACTTACTTGTCTATTGCTTCTGTAGGTTAATTAGGTGTCTTTGCTTGCTTGTCTATTTTCTTTAATAGTTTAGATAGGTGTTTTTTGTTGCTTGTTTATTTATTTGCTTTCATAGGGTAGTTTCTCATTGAATATAGGTTGGCAAGTTAAAATAGTTTTATTTTGTTAGTTGCTCATTATTATTCTTAGTAGTTTGCCTTTTCTTATTGTTGAACTAGTTTTCTTTGAATAGGGTTTTTGACTTTCTTTTCTTAGGACTATCCATCGATCCTTGGCCCAAAAGTACTTAGGTTACATAGTTTCAATTTTCTTAGTAGGGTTTTCTCATTAGATAGCTTTGCTTGAGTAGATTAGCCTTAGATAGCTACTTTCCTTAGTTAGACTATACTCCTACCAGCCCTTCTACCTTTGGCATATATTTTTCTACAACTCTAAGTTTAATTACCCCAGGTTGACAATTTAATTGAGGGTGTTTAGTGTGTTTTTAGTGCATATACAACACCCATCAAGTCCTATGAAGTAGGATTAAAATTCATGTGTTAACATATAGGCTACATGGTGTTGGTCACTATAATTGCTTGATTAATTTCAAACAACCAAGTGAAACATAAATTATCAACCCAGGGAAGTCTTTTGTTTCAAAGGTAGCTGCGCACTGTATATGCTCAATTCCAAAAGCACTTAGTGTTGTAGT
>SNQJ01S0002274.1:241321-253648 GCA_010110895.2 Picea sitchensis
ATACTCCTACCAGCCCTTCTACCTTTGGCATATATTTTTCTACAACTCTAAGTTTAATTACCCCAGGTTGACAATTTAATTGAGGGTGTTTAGTGTGTTTTTAGTGCATATACAACACCCATCAAGTCCTATGAAGTAGGATTAAAATTCATGTGTTAACATATAGGCTACATGGGGGATAGATACCTCCTTGTGAGGCTCTAAGAACGCCTTTTGCAGTTTCAGTGCCTTAGCTGTTGGGTTATGGAGTCTAGCTCAAAACATTTCGCTAAAGGTGGACATGTACACTATTCTACATATAAAAGGAAAACAAACACACATGCTCTAGTAGGAGCTTATTTATGTAGAAATCCTAAGCTAACTGACTTTTACAATGGGTTAGGTGAAGGAAAAATTCCACCATAACCATTCAAACTGTTTGATAATCGAATCCTTCACTTCACTGCAAGTGATCCATAAAAAACAAGGAAAGTGTGGTAGCTGACTAATTTCATCCTTATGATCACCCATATAACCTTCAAATGATGATAAAAAGATCAAGCCTGCATGCTCCAAAGAATTTGGAAAATGTAACACTATGTACTCATTGACAGGGTCATGAAATTGAAGGCAATGCATGATTAACTTATGAAAGGTCACCTTTACTATTTCAAAACTGTGGACAACTTGTTGGATGTCCTCAATATGCACACTTGCTTGAACGATAAACACATAGATCTGTGGGTCAGAATGCGGCTTACTGTGAACTATAGGTACGAGTGGAAGAAGGATGGATGTAGGTGGCTGTTGATCCACTGATGACTGCAAATTTACTTTTGGCTATGTATAAACGATCTCTTCATGTGCCTCAACTAAGGGCTTCTCCTGATCAAAACTTCGGGTTATGTATTCTGTGACAAGGCCAACCTCTGCATCATCCTTACTATCTTCGTAGTGATCAAATATAAGATAAGCTTGCTACTCATCATCACTAGAATATTTATCAAAAATGGGTTACCCTTCACATCTATGATCAACCTTTAAAACAATAATTTCATCAAGAATATAACTGTTAAAAATATCCATTTCAGGAACAATAGAACTATTGTTTCTAACTGTTCATACACATGATTTTCATCAAGACAGGTCTGCTCATGAATACCCGCGTCAAAGAAAAAATTATCCACATTGTTTTCTTCATAGGGACAATGGGTAAAAATTGCCTTACATTCAGAGTTGAGATGATACTAACTTTGAATCCTTCCACAAGCTCAGAGGTTCTCCTCTACTTCCTCAACATCCATGAATAATTATGATAAAGATGTATATTTCTTTTCTCTCAGGAAGAGGACAATCTCTGAATGCTGGGCCATGACATAGTACACCATGGAAGCAGTCTCTGTGGGTTTGATCTCTACAGCCATACTATGATAAACACTGTAAAACCTCATGTTGAAGACAACCAAGGCTTTCTCTTCCCCTCTCCTCAAGGCATTAAAATCATCCCAGTATTGATCAAGGGACTTGTTCTCACCCCACCACTTTAAAAATGTATTGCATGATTCAACCCAGGAACCAATGGAGTCATCACCCAAACCCTTAAACCATACACCAACATCTCCTCAAAAGGATTTGGAAAACAACCTCATAGTAACATCCTCATAAATCATCTCAAACTGATCAATAAAGTTCTTGAAATCCTCCACATGCCTCACAACTGTAACATGATCCTCTCCAGAAAAATGGGGAAATTACTTAAATAAATCAGGAGGATAAGGATGAAGATGATATGGAATCTTTAAAGGTTTAAACAACTTATCTCTGATTCTAGTTTGAAAACTAGTGGGCTGAATATGAGGATTATCACACTGATGGCAAGGATCAATAGTAACAATAGGATGTGATGAGAGTTGAGGAGGCTGTGGATCAGTTTCAACCTCCTTAAGGCTGCAAGGGTGTTTGATTTCAGGAGGGGTTTCAATATGAAGCTCATCTTTATGAGTAGGCTGAGCTGAGGATATAATATCAACATCTACAACATAGACAGAAAACATGTCTTCTTCTTGCAAGGATGGATATATAAAGGAAGGTTTGTGATCAACTGAATAAACAAAACACAATATGGTCCTCTTTATATGTGAAGGGAAAAACAAAAATGAGCTGATAAAGAATAACAAAGGTTCATGAAGAAAGCTCATAAGATGATACCTAGTCATTCCCTTCATCTTTCTGTCAGTAGGATCCTCCATAGTGGAGTCTCTGATTGTGGATTCGCCAGGTAGATGATTACAGTCAAATTTTGGTATCCCTCTCTTGTCTACCATCAAGAGTTGGATCTATGTCGTTCTTCTCAGGGAGCTCTTCAATCTGCTCAAATCTGTCCCCGATAACGATGCCAGAAATGTTATCACTAGGAATCACCCTCAAATTGTAATGAGGATAAGCCTATTACCCATCAATTTATATAGTAAAGGTAAATGATTTTTAGGTGGTCAAATGGAGAAGACTCAATGATAATAACGTTCTAAGTCAGAAATCTGGACTAGCATGCATAAGCAATTGAGTTATGGAATCAACTTTAGTCAGTAAGTTGGAGTAAGGGTGAATAGAGAGAAGAATTTGGTGAGGAGAGTGTAGAGGTATGCTATGGACATCAGGTCTTCCAACAGCCTAAGGAGGAAAAAAATGAAACATAAGATCCTCTTGAATTCAAATTTTCAAGGAAACTGAAAGACATTATAACAACACTATAATCAAACATTCATCATAATATAGTTAAAAAATTCATGTGAATCATTCATTCATGAACTCTCTCAATATCAGAGGAAAATAAGATGGAGTAAGAAAGCTGACTCAGGTTAACCAAGATGTCTCAAAAAAAAAATACATAACTAGAGAACCATTGTTCTTCATAAAACTATTACAATAGCATGGATCCTAGCTCAACCATTCAACCATAAAAAAATATCAAAACTGATTATATATACTCAAAACTACTACAACTACCAAGAGTGTGATTGGACCCCTGCATTCAAATCTTCCTATTGGCACCTGCTCTGTCAGACTCTGCGGGCATTCTTCTGTCAGACGTGAGCTCAGATCAACATCAGTTTTGTAGAAAAAAATTCTCGCAGGAGTACCATGGGCTGACGGTTCAGTCCCCATGACCGAACCTTCCATACCCTCCATTTATGGAGTGAGCCGAGGTTTCAACAACCACTCCTTTTTTCATTAACTTCCTTCATTGGGATCAAGACGGGACTTAACACCCAAGGATCTACCATGCTGCTAGCTGCCCTTCGAGTCAACCCGACACCTTGAAACCATGATGGTATTGTTCTTTAACTCACATGGGCATCTTCAGCTTTTGGTGCAGGTCTCATGAAATTCACACTCTTTCCTTCACACTCCCAAATCTCCCGGTGCCAACTTCTCCTTCACCACATTTGTCCTGCATGCGACCTCGGGCCATGACCATGGGCCCAACTCATGGGCGCATCATGATTTCACATTTTGGGGGCCTTCTCATCACTTGAATACACTCTCCCGATACCTAATATTGTGAAATTTCCCTTCGTCAGTTCGACGGTTGGATCTGCTATGCATCCGACGACCATGATTTCTCCCAAAACTCCAGAAATTCACTTCCACGAACCATCAGATCGAATACCACCTGTCCCTATTATATCCATGGTCCAGATCTAATCTTCATCATATCGGGATTTTGTGTCTCAGGAAGTTGAAAGGATACTCACCTCCCTTATCCCTATTCTCGAATCTCTGACTTTTCCAGAGTCAGATCAACTGTCCACATCTTTCCTCGATCCAACGACTGAGATCAACTTGCGATTTAACATTTCGCAAGTCCTCATGACTCTTCCCTTACACTTTTATGACTCGTGAAACTGCAAAATTTTTGATCCTGCACCACGTGCCCTTTTGAATTCAACGGTCCATATCATTTCATGAGTTTTCACTTCGCGATTCCTTACGACTCTACCCTTGGAATTTTCTGACTTGCGAAACCACAAAATCACTGATCCTGAGAAACATGCACTTCTGAATTGAAAGGTCCAGATCATTTCATGAGTTTGCACTTCGCGATTCCTTACGACTCTGCCCTTTGACTTTTCCACTCCGCGAGTCAGTGAAATGATGATCTCTCACCACATACCCTTCCTAGTACCAATGACTAGGATTGACCTCGTGACTTCAGACCTCTGTCTAACGTTAAAATTTGTGCAAATTTATGATCCCGATCACCTGAGGGCCACAAATATGAAATTCAAATGGAATCTCCTCCACTGAAAACTAAACTTACTCACTCGCTTGATTTGAGTGCATATTAGACCGCTCTAACTGTTGCGCTTTGTGCTCATGGCCGTGGCCTACGGCCCTTGATAATTGTATGCGATAAAGTTTGACCAAAGGGTCAAATACACACCCTTCGACTGGATTTTGAGGGTGTTTGAGATGTTCAGATCTGAAACATTTTCATTCTTCCTGTGGAAATCATGGGCAAAATGCCACATGATTTACACCGCAATGCTCCTGAGGGCAAACCTTAATTACTGCTTGAGTCCTATGAAATAGGCTGCAAATTCATGTGTTAACACCCTCAAATAACCCCTTCCAAAAGTTATATTTGAACTTGGGATCTCTATATGACACTATTTTCTTAGGAACACCATGTATCCTATAGATTTCCTTCGTATAGATTTCTACAATATTGGCTTCCTTGTGAGTTTTTTTCATTGGTATAAAATGTACAACCTTTATAGGCTTGTCCACCACTATCATGATGGAATCATGCTTCCTTTTTGTTCTTGGCAATGTGGTGATAAAATATATCATAAATACCGCCCATTTCCATTCAAGAATGGGAAAATGTTGTAACAATCCTACTAGATGTCTGTGTTATTTATTCACCTTCTAACATTAGATGTACCTAGTTATGCAATAAGTCACATATTTCTTCATTCTCGGCTAGAAATACTGGCTTCTTACTACTACAATTATCTTTTGGTATCTTGGATGGCCAACACATAGTACATTGTGCATCTCCTTCAATACTATATTTTTCAATTCCTGAGTTTTAGGAACACAAAATTAGTCCTTGAACAAGTGGATTCCATCCTCTTCCAACCTATAATATTTAAACTGCAATGGTACATTTTCCTGTTGCAATCTGTCTGTAACTTGTGCATAATGATGATATGTTGCTACAACTTCCAAAATTCCTCTTATTAAATATGAAATGTACATGCTAATGGTTGTAACATGCATTTCATGCACCCCCCTGCTAAGTGCATCAACCACTTTATTCTCTTTTCCCTTGATATGCTTTATTTCAAAATCATATTCACTCAGAAATTATAACCATATAGTTTGTATGGAATTCAGTGTCAGCTACTCAAACAAGTGTTTTAGACTTCTATGATATGTCTTCAACTCGAAATTTCTACCCATGAGATAATGCCTCCACATTTTATGGCATCAACTATGGATGCCAACTCCAAGTCATGGGTAACATAAATTCTTTCATGCTCCTTAAGCTTCCTTGACTCATATCATATGACATGTCCACTTTGTGTAAGTACTCCACCAAGCCCTTCCTTGCATGCATCTATGCATGCAAAAAAATCCTCATTTGTATCTACAACCTTTAAAACAGATGCAATGGTCAACAATTCCTTCAAATGATGGAAACTCTCCTCACATTTGGGAATCCATTCAAACTTTGTTCCCTTCTTATGTAATGAAGTGATTGGATGTGCAACCTTGGAGAAACCTTTAATGAATATCCTATAATATCTAGCTAGTCCCATAAAGGACATTAGTTCTGAAACATTCTTTGGTGTTGTCCAACTTTTGATTTCTTCAATCTTCTCAGGGTCCACTGTTATGCCCTCCTATGAGACGAGGTGTCCCAAATAATGGATTTTCCTTTGACAGAAAGTGCACTTTCTTTAATTGGCATACAATTTTTATTCTCTCAACACCTGTAGTACCATCCTCAAATGTTTATCATGCTCCTCCTTTGTCTTGGAGTGAAAAATAATATCATGCAAGAAGGCAATGCCAAATTTTTCTAGGTAATATCTAAACACTCCATTCATTAGACACAAAAAATAGTTGGTGCTTTTGTCAGGAGAAAAGGCACCACCACAAAATCACAATGGCCATACCTTGTCCTGGATGTTGTATTGTTCATGTATTATTCTCTAATTATCACTTGATTGTAACTTTCCCTTAGGTCAATCTTGGAAAATATCCTTTCTCCTTTTAGTTGATAAAAAATGTCAGTCAATTTATATTTCTAAATCCTGTTACATTTAATGATTAATCTAGAGTATGTAAACTTGTGAAATGATAACACAATTTATGCAAAATTTGATCATTTGTAGTATCGAGTAATCTTATTTTAAAAAATGCCCTATTTAAGAAACAAACAAGACTAAGTTATATTCGTGAAATGAAATAATTAATTAAATTACAAATTTGATTTACACATAGATAACTAGTTATTGAACTATTATCTACAAGTATGATTATGATTGTAGAAGATTAGATTACAGTTGTGTGTTCAATTCCTAGATTTAATACTTTGTGTAATAGTACTCCATTTTAATCATTTCGAACATAGCTCAAAGAACAAGTGCTCTATTTATAAATATGAAATGAATCTAAAAAAAAAACTAGAAATCAAAGAAACTAGCTAACTTGGTCATTCTTGGCAATGACCATGTACTTGAAAATCAATCATGCTACTGGGACCTTGCTGTCACCAAGTTATATTTTGACACGATTTAAGTTCTTCTTTTTCCATGAATCATCTCTTTTTAAAGAAAAATAATCTACGAGCTGAAAAGAATCATTGTGAAGAAGGAAATGCACTTGCATCAATGTAAAGAAAATCATGAAATCGAATTGCATAAAGTAAAATAAATCAAAATACCACCATGTTCCCAAAGAGAGAAATCAGTCTCCAAAGAATCAAGGGAAAAAATTATGTTATAACATCAAGAATCAAGGGAACAAATGACATTATAAGATCATAAAAGTAAATTAAAACATGCTATACACAAAACTATAAAATTACAATCGATGTGAAATAAAATCTCAAGAAGTTTTATTATATTCCATCATAATATGGACATATGCTCCAAGAGTCCTCCTTTAGAATGAAGGAGGCACTCTTATTTATACATAAACATGATTTTAAACTGAAATAAAAAATATTAAGTGTGGATCCACAAGTTTCTCACGTGGTTACAACCATTTGCTAAAAAGCCTCTAGATTTTTACTAACAACTCTCAAATAATCTCATCAAAAGCTCCAAGATTCTTTCCATATCCAAGATATTTGAATGGTAATCCCAAATCCATAGAAAATATTCAATGGTTGAAGAGGAAATTCAAATTTGGATGTAAATGTTTCGAGAAAGTGGTAAAATTGCAGAATTACAAGAATTGCCAGTTCATATAATTACTAGCAAACTGACCTAGTTTCCAAAGATAAGTGAAAATATGTTATTTTTCTAATAATTAATCATAAATTCATGAAAAATAATAAAATAAATGAGTTGGAAAATACCTTGAACCTAATCCCACATTAAACATTAAAATGGACTTAATACAGGGTTACATATGGAAAAAGGGTGGAAAAAGAGATTAAAAATAAGGGGAAAAGGGTGGAAAAAGATGTCAATTTCATGACTCAACATTTGTTAATTTTGTGACTCAAAATTTTCCCCAAACTAAATATGTTTCATGTCCTCATGCAATCCTGTATTGCAATGAAATTGTATGATTAGGTATTCTTCCTCCCGAAAAGTGGGCATTAAGTTGTTTCCATTTGACTCAGAAAACATATCCCTGAAACCCCAAAGCGAAAATATTTCTAGAAGGAATTGAGTTACAATTGAGCTTCTTATGGTTGGTTCTTTTGTAACAACCATGATTTTTGTAAGTGTTGGTTCTTGAATGGAAACAATTACCTCTTGAAATTGTTTTCTCTTTACGACTCAACATTTGTTAATTTTGACTCCAAAATTTTCCTAAACCAAATATGTTTCATGTCCCTATGCAACTCGTATTGCAATGAAATTATACTAGGTTTTCTCCTCCGGAAAAGTGGCATTAAGTTTTTCCATTTGACTCAGAAAACATATCCCTGAAACCCCAAAGAGAAAATATTTCTAGAAGGAATTGAGTTACAATTGAGCTTCTTATGGTTGGTTCTTTTGTAACAAACATGATTTTGTAAGTGTTGGTTCTTGAATGGAAACAATTACCTCTTGAAATTGTTTTGTTTTTTTTTGTTTTTTTTTCTATCTCGAACAAGAAATATCAACCTTTACCCAATCTATGTGCAGGAAAACAACAAAAAGATCATAATATTGAGAAGTAATCCATGTGCATGCATCCATAATGATAACCCAATAGTTTTCACATGAATTCATACCATTGATATACAACCCATATTTAACATTAACAATCTCATGGAATGGTATGCAAATTCATCATGCCTTATGTCGACCTTCGTAGATTTCATTGTGGACTAAAATTCGTGTAGGTGACAAAATCATAAAAATTTCTACATGTATCATAAATAGTATTGAGCATGTTTATTTCATCACAATGTTCCTTTCCACAAAAAAATAGAAATACCTAGTCTGTGGTTTTTCAAGCTATAAGAAAATCGTTTTTGCACTGTGTATAAAAAACAACTTGCTGGAAATTTTTGTTACAATTATTTAAAATATATAAAAACCTATATAAATAATCTATGTTCCCTAAAATTTGCATCCTTAAGCTTTATATTTGTTTTATTAAACCTTCTTCTTTCATTTTTGAACTGGAAATCCTCACTTCATGTGAAACAAATTCTGCACTTTAAATAAATTTCAAATATATCACAATAGTCCTCTATATTTCTTGTAGCTTTCCAGAATCCCTCATCATTTTTGCAAGGTCAAAATATTATCAAAGGAGGGGCATATCTAAATATTATATTAGTAAGATGAAGCAACGACTGGTCTAAACCTATTTGTTTAATCCATACAACAAAATGACTAGTAGAAAATTAGCATGTACATAACATTATATTGCTGATATGTATTATATAATGATGCAGGAGCATCATAAGCAGCCAACCAAGCAAGCATAAAGGAGGAAGACAGCTGGAAAAGCACAACACACATTTTTCACATTTTGAAATGTTTTTGAAAAAAATTAATGAGCAGATATTATTGTAGTAGTTAAAGGAAGCATACTTGCATATTGTAAATAGATCTTGAGTGATTTGCTCTCATCTGTCAGATGTAATAGAAATTAAGTCTGTTTAATGAAAGTAGGTAGATTTGAATTAAGATATTAGACAGTTTTAGAAGCGTAGGAGGGAAAACGGATATAGACACCCTCATTCTTGTATCATTGTATCATTGTAACATTATCATCATTGAGAGCTGTAGCAGAGAGCTGTAGAGAAGAACCCATGTACAGGAGAATTTGAGTTAATATATGAAGCTTTGACTCAATATTCATGGTGTTATGATGCTTATTGTTTACATTTGCTGAATGGTATTCTTACAATTGTTTTATTCTCTCTGTTTATGCATTTGTTTCAATGCTGGGTTAAATGTGTTATTTCATGTTGAATGTATGAAGTCTGCAAGAGGGGTAGAATGAGTTTCAATTGTTTCTCTCTCTGAGAATTCTTGCAAGGAGTGAAATGGACATCCGCAAGGTGTGCGTTGACGAGGGTCTGAGTTTTATCTCAGAAATATCAGGAGAGATACAGTTGTTATCATTTCAGTTGAAGTGCAGGTGAAGCAGAGAGCCGTGCAAGGTGTGCGTAGGCTAGTTGAAACCTTAGAAGTTATCAACTAAGGGGAAGATTGAAGGATTACTGTTGCAAAGAGTGCACAGGGTCGAAGACTCAAATAACCAGAAGTTATTTGAAAGTTTGTTGCAAGGAGTGTGAGAAGGAAACCCTTTTGGAAGGATTGAGTTTGCAAGTGAAAGCTCAGGAGGGAAAACACCTTTGAACACTTCAAAGGAAGGAAAAAATTAAGAAGGGAGAACATTCAGTCATTTGGGCAGAAGATATTGAAGCGTGAATCGAGCGGTCATAATTATCCATGGAGAGATCACGAAGTCGTAAGGACCATAGGATCCAGTGGAGCTGTATGGATGGTGGGAAGCCTTCGTGAAGGAAGTGCGAAGTTGCGAGAGCCATTGGATTTGGAAGAGTTGCAAGGTGATTAGAGGCCGGTGGAACCCATCACCTTAGGATCCAAGATCAACGTGAGTCATTGATCGTGCTTTGTGTAAGTCGTTGGATCATATCGTGAACTCGGGGTTCATGAGTTTAGAGGACAGACCAAATTTCTTGGTTTGCGTGAAGTTTCGAGTTGTGAGGAATAGAGAAGGAGATCCAGACCATTGGATCTGAAACATGGGAGAACCGTTGGATCGAAATCTCCACGTGGTATCGCGTACTCGGGGGTTCGGGGTTTGAGAGAGTTTCTTTTCGACTGCAGAAGTCGTGAAGTGTTGAGCGCCGAGGGCTCGTGCAAATACATGGCACATCTGGTTGGTGGGGACCACGTGGTTGACAGGTGGCATCGTAACAACGCCCAGAGGAAAGTGAAAGTGGGTGACAAGAAGAGGACCCACATCGCTTGGGAAGAAGTCAACGCGTTGATGAATTATCACATCTTGGGGATTCATGAAGGAGGAGCGCAAGGGCTCAATGCTCTAACTCACGGAGTTGCATTTTGCGAGGGGTGCTAAAGCTAGGCCCTAGCCAATGGTTATTTGTAGAGGCGTTAGAAAAGAAGGGGCCATACCCGTATCGACATCTCCGGTATCAGAGGTTTGGAAAAGAGGAGTCGAGGGTCTTTGACTCACGAACTCACAAGTTGCGAGTTGCGAAAAGGTGGTTGCGCTAAGGCCTTGGGTTGTGGTCGTGAGGAGGTGAAGACTCACACCTGGTGCACGTGGTGCAGGTGGAGTTTTCAAGAAGGACCTATGGATCGGATTCGTTGAAGGTTTCAGTAGGGAACTGAAGGAGTCACTTTGACTCGTGGAGAAATTAGAATGATCCTGTGCGGATCTCAGACAAAGAGAGTCGGGGGTCTGCATCAATTGTGGTATCAGAGCTTGATTTTGTCTCTATATTTCAGGCAGAAGGAGCTAGAGGAAAAGGAGTAGTCTGATACGCACAAGAGTGGTATCAGAGCTTGATTTTGTCTGTATATTTCAGGCAGAGTGAGCTAGAGGAAAAATGAGTAGTCTGATATGCACCAAGAGTGGTATCAGAGCTGCAAAACAAGTTCTTTGCTTTCTATAGTAGAGAAAAGAGGAACATTTTATAGTCATTTCATCGAGAAGAAGAGATAGGCCAATGCCAATACCTGATCCAACAAGAGAAAGAGAAATGTGTGAGTTACGTGCCAGGCTTGATGCCATGGAGACAACACAGAGGCGCACAGTTGACGTTGGGGATACCAGGGAGGCTGAAAGTGAGAATGAAGCTGGAAATGAAGGAGAAGAAGTTGCATTCGAAGACACTGCAGATGAATGCGTATTCAAGGCTGTTGCGAGGATAGGTGCCAGAGAAAAAATGGACGTTCCAGTGTACGAAGGCAACTTAGATGTTGAAGAACTTCTATACTGGATTAGAGCTCTAGACAAGTACTTCGACTATGAGGATGTTGAGGAAGACAAGAAAGTCAAACATGCCGTTACTAGACTTAAAGGGCATGCAACACTATGGTGGGATGAACTGCAGGCTGACAGACGTTGCAAAGGCAAGCAAAAAATTAAAAGCTGGGATAGAATGGTTGCAAAGATGAAAGCTAAATTCATACCTAGGGATTATCAAATCACTTTGTTTCAGAGGATGCAAAATTTGAGACAGAAGATGATGTCAGTGAAAGAATACATTGAAGAATTCTACAAGATAAACATCAAAGTAGGTCATCGGGAAGGTGATGATGAAAAAGTTGCTAGATACATGAATGGTTTGTGATATGAAATTCAAGACAAGATGAGCATGATGACCATTCGGACTGTGGAAGATGCTTATTAGATGGCTCTGAAAGATGAAGAGAAGCTGAGCCAAAATCAAGGTCAAAGAGGCCGAGGAAGAAGTCAAGACAGAGGCAAAACAATTACCCAAGATAGAACTCAGAAACCTAAAGAAGAGGGGAAGAAACCTCAAACTCAACCTGAGAGAGGAGGAAGCTCACAAGGAGGGAAGTATGCTAATAGAAATACTTTTCCTCAAGCCAGAGGAAGAGGAAGAGGCAAAGGAGGTGAAGTGAAATGCTTTGTCTT
>SNQJ01S0002275.1:20846-63075 GCA_010110895.2 Picea sitchensis
AATGCATATATAAGAAGGTTATAACAATCAAATATGACACATACCATGATACCTCGGACCAATTACCTCATGGAGCAAGAGTCCTCTCCGATGCAAGCCCAGGCCGGTAGTGATGGAAGTTGCTACTGCTGACAGGACAAGTCCGGCTGAGAAAAAGAAAGATGGGCCCTCCAGGGCCATGCTCAAGTCAATCTTGCTCTCGGTACTCCATGTCTAGGACCATGTGGGCCTCGAGACATGATCTCCTAGTTATCCCTAGATATCGGGGATAACAGGGCCTTTATATCGAAGAGCCCAATAACAACAACAACATTGTACATTCCAAGGTAGAATGGATTTTTCATGGGAAATGCTAAAAGGTATGTCACTCCACAAGAAACACTTGTCCAAAACCCTATCCATGTCCACCTTTCCTTTTTTTTATAAAACCAATCAAATTGAAGGTTGTGCCCAGGTTTCATTCTTGGAACAAAGAACTTTGATGCAGCTCCTTTAGAAGGCGAAGCAGTTGAGCCCATCTGACTTCACAACCCCCCGATGTGCTTGCAGGTCTCCTTTCTACTCCACCCGCTGCATGTTCAAGCATGAGAACTTGTTTTCCATCTAGATTTTGATAGGGCTTAGCTTCTTTCCTTACCTGGAATTTTTGGAAGGTGACATTTTTTAAATGGCAAATCCCTCTGATCAAATTCCTTGGGCAAAGCTTGCATATGACCTTTTTACGATTACTATCAACAAGCTCTCATATACCCAAAATGCATCTAATTCCTTCGGTATTTTGGTGGAAGATAAATGCAACCTAGGGCACAAAAATATTGTGGGCTGTTTGCCAAAAATCAGACTATGGAATTTAATGATAATCTAATATAATCACTGTAATACTTTTGCAGAAATCTCTTGTAATAAACCGACAAACACTAGGTGAAGGTTTGCAATAAAATGAAGAAAAAAAGAAATAAACCCCTATTGTTGTTGCTGAAACCTTCATGAAAATGAACAAAAACATATTGGGCATATGCACAAAATTGGATGGAAATTGTTGCCCTGTCTGCAAATGATTTATTTGTATGTATTAAATGCCACATAAAACCTGTAACCACTCATTGCAACAGTTTTGTCAGTCAGAGTTGCATTTAGCAAATCAGTGAGAAAAACAGCCTGAAATTTTGGTGTTATAATCAAAATCTCACCAGTCAGGCAAGCTTTTCTAAAAAAGTGCCAATAACTTGTGTGTCTCACGAGATTTTCAAAAAACTTGCGATTCTTGCCATTTTTTTGGATATTGGTGATACTTCGTAGGTTGGACTGGGGACTCTTCCTCAATGGTTAAGAACATGTGTTTCCTTCTAAGAGGTCACAAGTTCAAATCCAGAGGGGGGTAGGGTATGTTACTATGTATACCTCCGTAGACTTTACCAGTCAAATCGCTGGGCGGAGCCTGGAGGGTGTCCCTTATCCACAAACAAGGGGGTCTTATGCACCAATTTGGTGTCTGGCTTGGCCGTGACCTTAAAAATAGATTAGTATTATTATTATTATAATAAAAACTGGTGGTTGGAGGATGCAAATATCATCAGGCAAGGTATCTAGACTGTTGAGAACTCTTCTTTGCAAGTTTTCATCCTGTCCCGAGTAATTAGTATCCAGGATTTTGATGGTTGAGAAGATATGTTCTTGGAGACCTGTTACTCTCTGCTTGAATTTGGCTTGCCGCTGTGCAGCTAATTCATCTTGTTCCCTGAAGAGGCCTTCCAGCTGTCAGTCTTATCATATCTTTTTATTTGATACTCTGCTACAGCTGCAAGGGTTTGTAACTTTGTACCAGGGTCAGATTGGTCTCCTTGGCCTTGGTGGGCTTCGAAATTGTTATAAACCGATCCTGTGAATGGAAAGGATTCGCTAGTTGATTCCTTTCCGCTGCAGAGAAGGTTAATGAAGCTGGACTGTCTCTGGCCCCTTGTTGAGAATTCTGCGGCCATCCGCGAAAGCAGAGAGTTGGGCAAGCTGGATGAAAGGTGATAAATGATGAGTAACAATTATATATATATATATATATATAGAGAGAGAGAGAGAGAGAGAGAGATTGTAAAACATATTATATGTACAGTGCATACATACACTAATTTAAAATTGCTATATATACACACATATAAGGGATGCACCCCTGCACCTAGATTTCAAAACTGATGCACCTGCACCTGCACACAGGCATCCCAGCTTCTTAATTTCTGAGCGTTCACCTTTTTCTGGTTTTTAAAAACTTTTTCGCAACTATGGATGAAAGGTGATAAATGATGAGTAACAATTATATAGAGATTATGTAAACATATTATATGTACAGTGCATACATACACTAATTTAAAATTGCTATATATACACACATATAAGGGATGCACCCCTGCTATATATACACACATATAAGGGATGCACCCCTGCACCTAGATTTCAAAACTGATGCACCTGCACCTGCACACAGGCATCCCAGCTTCTTAATTTCTGAGCGTTCACCTTTTTCTGGTTTTTAAAAACTTTTTCGCAACTATCCCTTATGGGAAGGATAGGAAGGTCATTACAAATTATTAGCACCATGGCATAAGACAAGATATTGGGATAGTTAACTTACGACCTTAATAACTAGGACTAACAATATGAACTTATTATTACATAATTTTTGGTCGCAATAAACATCATTATAAAATTGATTTTTATAATCAGGATCTATTTGTGTAATACTATGCTTTGTCTGTGCTAGTTACTTGTAATGTCTTGAATGTATTAGAAGCATATCTTTAATCTTCAAGGATTTTTCTTTAAATCTGGACTAAAGTTTCTCCTGTTTCTGTGCATGGTTATATTGTTTGAAACTATGAATCCTTTTGAATTTAATTTTGTAATTTGTCTTTTAATGCTATCTATGCTATCACGGCTTATGAAGATACATTCTTAGATTCTAGAGTCTTCAAGATTCATTGTTCCAAAATTTCATTTTTAATATTTACTGCCATCCCAATTTTTCTGCTTAATTTGCTGGGTGCATCACTTGTTCTTTTCAGGATGTCTGAGTTTGATTTTTCTGCCATAGGTAACAGTAACAATATTATTCCTGTATTTGCATAAGGATTTAGCTAGTTCATTGATTTTCTGGTTTCTAAAGATTGGAATATGATATTGATTAGTTTGCATTCAGGTAATAACCAGAACTAGTGGGTGTGGACTCATTTTGCTCTTTGGTATTGTGATTCCTCTGCTTGGTTCTTGCAGTACAAAAGTACTAGTCACTCTTCCTCAAAGATGAAGGAAGAAAAGCAAGAGGCTGGACTTGATTCAACAGTTCTGCCACAGAGGGCTGAGCTTTTTGCTTTGCGAGACAGCAAGCCTGTTATGCGGATGCCAGCCCGATTGTATGGCAAGAGGAAGCCCAAAGCCAAGAAAACAGATTCCTCATCTGAGAACAATTGTTTTATTGGTCAGTCAATTTGTGGTGTGGTGGATGGTTCATTTGATGCAGGTTACATGCTCACAGTAAGAGTTGGAGACACTGACACAATATTGCGGGGCATTGTATTTGAACCAGGGCTATCTGTGCCCATTTCAGAGGCAAATGACATTGCACCAAATGTCAAGCTGATAAAGAGAGATGAAGGCATTCTTTTTCCTGAAGCTCCAAACACTTCAAATTCTATGCCTGTCAGGCAACAGAGCCATGTTCCAATGTTGCCATCTCCAGTTCCACATGCTATACAGACATCGTCTTTTCGAATGCCAAAGCAGATTGTCTCTGGCCCAACAGATATGGAATGCTGTCAACCGGATTCAAGCCCATCCAAATGTACCTCTATTTCTGAGGCTGTTTCAAGGTTGCCATCACCAATGCCTGCATCTGATGGTCCAGCAACATCATCGGTTGGTGTACAAAATCAGATGGAGCCTCCTGAGAGGATTTTATTTGGTCAAAAAGATATGGTTTCCCATCAGACATTTGCAGTTCCATTCACAACAACCTTTACTTCACAGGCTCTGACAAGGTTTCCATCTCCAGTACCTGTACCAGATACTCTATGTATGACATCTCTCCATGTACAAAATCAGGTGGGAGTTCCTGGTCAAACAGATATGGTGCCTCCTCAGCCAGATGCAATCCCATCCAAATCTTCCTCCATTTCTCAGTCCCAGTCTGTACCAATGCTACTTTTTCCAACACCTGTTTCAAATACTCTAGGAAACTCATCAGTCCATGTAGAAAATCAGATGAAATATCCTTATGCAACAGTGGGTTCTGTCAAAACAGATATAGTACCACACCAGCCAGATGGAGTTCCATTCAAATCCACCTCCATTTCTGAGGCTGTTTCAAGGTTGCCATCTCCAGTGACTCTACCAAGTACTCTAGCAACCTCATCAGTCGATGTACAAAATCCGATGAAACATCCTTTTGCAACAGTGGGTTCTGTCAAAACAGAAATAGTACCTCCCCAGCCAGATGGAATTCCATCTAAATCCACCTCCATTTCTGAGGCCGTTTCAAGGTTGCCATCTCCAGTGCCTTTACCAAATGCTCTAGCAACCTCATCAGTCCATGTACAAAATCAGATGGGATATCCTTATGCAGCAGGTTCAGGAAAAGCAGATGTACCTCCCCAGCCGGATGGAGTTCCATCTAAATCCACCTCCATTTCTGAGGCTGTCTCAAGGTTGCCATCTCCAGCACCTCTACCATCACCCGTTTCTGTACAAATGGAGGCAGGACCTTCTTTGATAACTGGCTCTCCCCGAACAGATATGGTCCCTCCTCAGCTAGATGCGAACCCATCGAAATCCACCTTCATTTCACAGCCTTTACCACTGTTACCATCTTCAATGCCTGCTTCAAATAATGTTCTTGCAACCTCAATAGTCCATGTACATAATGAGATGGGACCTCCTGCAACAGGTTGCTCTGGCCAAAAAGATACCATGCCTGTACCAAATGCTCTAGGTGTGTCATCTGTCCATTTACAAAATCAGACAAGACTTCTGATGACTGGCTCTGGCCAAATTGATATGGTGGCTCCTGTGTCAGATGCAAACCCATTGAAATCAACCTTCATTTCCCAGACCACACCAATGTTACCATCTTCAATGCCTCCAAATAATGCTCTTGCAACCTCCACTATCCATGTACAGAATGAGATGGAACGTCCAGCAACAAGTTGCTCTGCCCAAAATGATATGCTATCGGTACCAGATGCTCTAGGTATGTCATCTGTCCATTTAAAAAAACAGACAGGATTATCTCTGACAATTAGCTCTGGCCAAATCGATATGGCACTCGCTCAGCCAGTTCCAATCCCATCCAAATCCACCTCCATTTTCCAGGATGTAATGATATCACCATCTTCAGTGGCTGCCCCAAATACTCTAGCAATCTCATCTGCCCATGTTCAAAATCAGATGGGACCTCCTGCAACAATTGGGTCTGGCCAAACAGATACGATGCTTCAGAAAGATGCAATCCCGTGCAAATCCACCTCTGTTGTGCATAGTGTTCCTATACTGTCATCTTCAGTGCCTGTTCCAAATGCTCCAGCATCACGATCTTTCTTCTTACAAAACATAGAGCCTCCTGTGAGGATTGGGTCTGGACAAACAGATTTGGTGCCTTCTCAGCCAGATGTAATTCCACCCAAATCCACTTCTATTTCACAGACTCTTCCTATGTTGTTAGTTCCAGTGCCTGTTCCAAATGCTCCATCAGCATCATCTGTTTTCATACAGAATCAGGTGGAACCTCCTGTGAAGATTGAGTCCAGAGATAAAGATTTGGTGCCTTTTCAGCTGGCTGCAAATTCACCCGAAAGTACCTCAATTTCACAGAGTCCAGCCACATTGCCTGTTCCAAATGCTCGATCATCATCATCATCATCAACATCTATCTTTTTGCAAAACCAGATGGGACCACCTGTGACGATTGAACCTGGACAAACACATACGGTGGCAACAAAGCCAGAAGAAATTCCGTGCATATTTCCCTGTATTTCACAGTCTCTTCCAATGCTGCAAGCATCAATACCTATTACACTTACTGAAGTAACATCATTTAAACCATCTACAAATAGTGGACCAGAACCTGATTCTTGTCCCTCTGACCATGACTGTCATTCAACAGAAGTCACTGAAACAAGGATGGATGTAGATGGAGGGGCATAGGTAATGGATGGAAAGGTTGTAGTTTGCCTGTTGAAAACTAGTCAGGAAACTCAATTTATCGAAATTTTTGTCTGTAATTATTTTAGCATGGAAGGTCTAGGGTGAAGGAATATGATGTACATATTAAGCTTCCTCTTCTTTTATCATGAGTGAAAAAAAGGAGCAGCACCAATGCATGCAGACAATTAATTTTTGTTTACTAAATATTGGACTATTATCACTCTTTTGAAGCAATGGCAGTAATTTGCCCCCCAATCTGGAATGAGCTAGTTGTGTTATAAGATTAAAATTCGTAGCTTAGTATTTAAGATCAACAAAAATTCTCTAACCCTTTTTATGCTACTAATGACATGAAGTTTCTTCTCTTTTTCTGTTTTAAGCTGTAGTTTCTCTCCGTAGTTTACCGTCTTTTTTTTGGTTTTTTGTTTTTCTTATTTCATTTTGTGCTTGTGATCTCTTAGAACTTAATAATGTAAATATCCATAGGGACAAAATATTTTCCAATTTTCATTAGTTGTCTTTTGTTTACTTTGGCCTTAGTACTTGAGGACTCGAAAAATTTAAGTCCTTCAGACTTTTCTTTGGGTAAGCTCTTTTGTTTGTCTTTCTTTTTATTTAGGAGTGGGATAGCACATTTGACTGAACCCTGTAGTTTTAATTTTTTTGTTTTCCCTGTTGTGGTATAGTTTTATAAGTATGCACGGGAACTAGTCATAGGATTATGTACTTGAACAAAGAAGAGACTTCTTGTCAAAGGAGAAATTCTTCAGCTTATAATTTTGGTATATCAAGAATTTTCTAGCTTGGTGACTTCCCTTGATTGATTTTTTAAATGAAAACTTCTATTTATCGCCTATTTGGTGGTCTTAGATTTGGCCGTCATGATGGCATCAACTTTTATTGTTTAAGAGGAACTATGGTTTCGACCTTTTATAGCCTGTTTAATAGTCTTAAATTTGTTGGCACTTCTCGATGGTTGTCTTTGCATGCTTGACTTACTTCAGTGGAATCTCAGCGTCAGTATCATGAAATTGATCCTTCGTCTTCTGGAAGTCCCTCTTGAAGGCGGCCTACTTTTGCAAAGACAAATGCACATTTTACTACTTGTTGGCATTTGGTTAACTGTATTTAAGGTTCTTCTCAATTGGCATGGAGAGTTTGACATTCAGCATTCTAGATTGAAGAATGTTCCTATGACCTTGGTAGAAATACAAGTGCAGGTTGCTAGTTGGGATATTCATACTGCGGTTACTGTTTCTGGGATTCGTTCCTATTCACACTCCTGGCATTTGTATTTGTTCCTGGAGTTTCTTCCTTTGCGAAACAACAATTTCGACTCTTGAAATGGCCCTGGCTATTCTCAGACATTCCACAAATAAAGGACAAATCTCTAGTTGTTTTCTAAAATTTAACACCAAATGTGTGGATACTTAACCCGATAGAATAAGAAGGTAACTACGTTTCAATTTCGAGAATGTTAACCCAAAGAGATCAGAAGAAATACCCAAATCCATAACACCCCAAATTCCCTCTGGTATTTTGAAATGCCCTCCTATTCGTGCAAGGCACTGCACTATTACTGTACCATTTCCACCTGTTGATTAATAGTTATTTGCTTGATGGCAAGGATTGGAGTAGAGAGATCCTCCGTGTAAATGAACCACCGCCGTTTCTTTTATACTTCTGCATACCATGTATACATTGGCTTCTGTAAGGGGATGGCAAGAACGGAGAATTAGTTCTTCAGGTCATGTCAAAGGCTTGATTTTGGAAACGTAGTCCTTTGAACTCTATTAGTTTGTTTGAAGTAGTAAAGTTTGCTAACGTTATACAATGAGAGAAGAATAGTGATAATCTTAGACGAATCTCTGGCCTTTTCATCGTCTCGTTGCATAACTAAATGTTAGGTTATTTCTTCTACTTTATTCCTTGAAAATTAGGACTTTGGTGAGGACCTAATATTGTATTTTATTTTAGTAAATATTTGAAAGCACCTAATGTTCTTTTGAACGAATCAAATGAAAGACGAGTCTTCTACATTTAGTTCTTATAGTTGCATCTAGTCCCGCCATCCAATATGGCATTAGAGGATAATATTATGCATATATACATATATTTACTGAGTACTTGTAAGAATAATATATTTTTAAGGTCATGGTCAAGTAAGACACCAAATTGGTGTATGAGACCCCCTCCATCCAAGGATTTGATTGGTGACCTCTGAGTAGGAAACACATGTTCCTAATCATAGTTCATGAAGATGAGCTATCACCGTTGACATATATTCATATATTAGATAGTTTTAAGTTCACTCTTACAATAAAAGAATAATGATTTTTTTTGTTTTGATTCAGAATTATAAAGAGATATCAATGTTGCAAATATCATATTGTCGAGGGGTTCATAAAGAAATTTACCCGCAACAATGGGGACATTATAGGCAAACTTGAAAAGTACAATTTTAATTTTTAATTTTTTTAAACATCTAAGCCAACAACACTATCAATTAAATGCATTGATATTAAATCCCGACTCGAGTCCGGATTTGAGTCTCAAAATTACATTAAAAAAAATAGTTATATCTCATCATCACAAGTCTTTTATATTGAAATCAGATAAATATACCATTGATTCCTTCTAATTGTGTGTTATGGGGAAATATTGTTTTTTTTTTTATCTAAAAGGTCATGGTGCTAGTGTGAAAGTGGAATGTCTTCTGCTCGTTACCTCTATTTGTATAGTGTGAAAGTGGAATGTCTTCTGCTTACCTCTATTTGTGTTTGTGAAGTGGGGGCATTGGTGCACTTGCAATATCCTCAAAAGGTGGTTGCACCAAAACATCCTCTACAACATCCCCATCCCCACTTGACACATTCTCTCAATCAAAACATCCCCACTCGACATATCCTCTCAAAACTACTCGAGGTCGTCCTCCATGATATCGACTTTAGTCTCCACTCTCCACATTGTTGTGGTGTTAATCCCATCCAATGAAATGGAGTCCATCCCCATCCCCACTCGACACATCCTCTCAATCAAAACATCCCCACTCGACATATCCTCTCAAAACTACTCGAGGTCCTCCTCCATGACATTGACTTTAGTTTCCACTCTCCACATTGTTGTGGTGTTAATCCCATCCAATGAAATGGAGTTCACATCATGGGTTCTCTCATGTTGCTTTACCAATAGTGATGTATCGTAGTAATTGTAGGACATGTCATTAATTTTGACTACTATGAGGATCATAATAAATTTAATGAGTTTTGAGGTATAAGATATATTAGAGGGTGATGGGTCATACATTATAATAAATTAAAATTAAAATTTGAAAATTTCTATAACTTGTTTGCATTCGTTGGTATGTATTGTTTTTAGTCACGCTCTAGTTGTGCTTGCACCTTCCAAGGGCTACATGTTTTGTTAAGTATCCAATTGACAAGTATTTGTAAATTAGGTACTCTTTTATGATAGGTTGTTCACCAAGCATCTACAATGAACAAGAGAACAATAAAAAGACATTGAAATTTAAAATAAAAAAATAATAAGCATTGACGTAAGACAAAATGAAGTTTACTTGACATTTTATTTCGTTCCAAATAGTCATGTTAAAGCCAAATGTTATAGGGCCCATTCTATATGTCTCCACTTATTTAGAAATTTCTGAGCGTTTTTGTGAACTTCACACCATCCTTTGAACACGAGAGGTATCCATCCATAACTCATCATCAAATCTAAAATCATGACTAAGAGAATCTAGAGCCCTACAACATGAACGAGGGGATGGAGTGTATTGTTCCATCGATAATCAATCAATCAATGTCAATCATCTTTTACCATATCTCTCAACCCTCTTGTTTTCACATTACACATAGATAACATCCTTGGTCCAATCCATGGCCTCATACAATTATCCCATTTCAAGCTTGTTCCCATCAAACAAGTGAAGAGTCTTTCGCAAAGGTTTGCTAACGACAGACACCTCCACTCCCAAAAACTTTCTTGCTACACTTGTTTGGTTGTGGCTTGCATGTCCACTTTAGTGCTAAATGCCACTCATATGAAATAAACACTCTCTCCACGTACAACAATAAGAGTAAGGGGAGACTAAAGATAAATTAACCTAATGACAAAACACATGATTGTACGCCACACCGACTTCTCCTTACTAATGTATTATGTACGCTTATGTAAATTAACATACCACACATGAATTAAACATTCTCTTCACCTACAAGTTAGGGAACACTGAAGAGAAATGAAGCTAATGGAAAAATATGCATTTGCAAGCTGCACCAACTCCGTGGGACTAATGGATTTTATCATTAGGTTAAGAATAAATGTATGTTTACATATAAATTTTTTGATGATCTAAAAATAAATTTTACTCGTATCCTCCACAAGTAACTTGTCAACTTGTCCAAAACAAAGTCTTCACCATAAGCAACTTGTGAACGACGACATTATCAATTATAACTTGCATAATATTATGTTGATCTATCTCTTAGATGAACCCATTCAACAACTCATAATAATGCCATGCCTTTAACATGGGAGATATGCATCTACATATATAATAAACATTGCCCACAGAGGATAATTAACCGAAAAATTAAGAAGAGTCTCACACTTCCCATTAGAGCAAGCATTTGATGTCATAGTGCATTTCATTGTTGAATTTTCATTATGCTAGGCTCAAGCATGAGGTGTATTTCAATTTTAACATTTACTTGGACCATAAACAAATGCAACTACACCATTCACAATTGCTGCAATAACCAAGATTACAAGAAGAAATACCATGCACAAGAACACAAGAAATATCCTGGGAAACCCTTCTCAACAAGGGAAGAAAACCCAACGATCCTTTTCTATATTCTCAAGAGAAAGACCTCTCACACCATAGACCTAACACACAAAAGGGTGCTATCCAAAACTAAGAAGCTAGTGCCCAAGAGAGGTGCGCACTTCAGCGCTAGAATATGTACTCGCTAAAATTTCCAAAAATCACATGTGTGTTGTGTTTCCTCAATGAGGAAATCACTTTTATTTATACTAGACTGGGCACATCAAAAGTGGTGTCTATTGGCACAACAGGGCCGACCTTAATAACTCAAAATATAATTAATAATTACGATATTAATTATCTTTTACATTAATTATCTTTCACTTTATGGTGGGGCCGACTTGTACCCTTTACATCACCATTAGGGTTACAGGTAAATCTTACTCTTAGACAATATAACAATGGATCTCACACACCCACTAGTGCTCAACCACTAGGGGCACGTCCACGTGTGCTCAACCACATAGACGTCCTACTCAACAGATCTCTATCTCTCACATGAGAATCATCTAGACACACACCCACTAGTGCTCAGCCACTAGGGGCACGTCCACCTGTGCTCAGCGACATGGACGTCCTACTCAACAGATCTCTATCTCATTGAGTCTCACAGGAGAATCATCTGGAGTACCACATCGTCTCAATTCTCTACACATAGGAGAACGATACACCCATCACATGGGCACCTTCTCCCCTCACAGGGGTATACACATCGTTTCATTTCAAACGATACACCCATCTCATGGGAATCTTCCAAACACAGGGGCACACAACGTTCCATCTCAGTCTCAGAGAGGAACAACACACCCATCTCACGGGCACACCCAACTCATGGGCACTCTCACATGACGATTCACTTAGTTTGTGTCCTGGAGGATGTCTCACGAAGCTGTAATCATCAACACTCCCTCTCAGCTAGGGAGACATTCTCCACCAGTCCAAGTCTGTCACAGAAGTACTCGAACTTCGTCTTGGCAAGCGATTTGGTGAAGATATCTTTAATCTGCTCATGTGTAGGAAGGTACTACACGTGCACTTCTTTCCTTTGCACCATGTCTCTGATATAATGATATTTATCTCAATGTGTTTCGATCTATCGTGAAACACAATGTTCTCAGAGAGATTCACACAACTCTGATTATCATAATGAATAATGGTAGGATCCATCTCATGATCAAATAAATCTATCAGGAGCTTTCGAAGCCAAACTGCTTCGCGAACTGCCACACTCAATGCTATATACTCTGCTTTTGCGGTACTCAAGGCCACAAAGCTCTGTTTCCTGTTGCACTAGGAAACCATGGCAGGCCCCAAGGTAAAACAACAACCATATGTGCTCTTCCAGTCGACTGTGCTCCCTGGCCAATCTGCATCGACATGTCCCTGCAAACTCAAGTCTACATTGGGGGCATATCTCAGGCCATATCCAATTGTGCCTCGTAGATATCTCAATACATGTTTCGTTGCTATCCAGTGAGTCTATCTCGACTGACTCATGAACTGACTAAGTACATTCACTGCATAACATATATCAGGTATGGTGTTAACTAGATACATCAATGATCCAATGAGTTGTCGGTACAAATGTGGATCAATTTCGCATGAATTAGTAGAAACATCATTCATTTTCTTCAAATCCATCACCATCGGTGTAGACATGGATTTGCACTCTATCATATCGAACTTCTTCAATATCCCCACTATATATTTTCCTTGACTCAGGAAAATCTCATCAGTCCTCTGCCATACTTCTAGTCCCAAGAATTAGTGCATCATAGCCAGATCCTTCATCTCGAATTCATAAGTCAATGCTTGCTTGCATTCAACAATAAGTTTTTCTGAACCAGCAAGGAATAAGTCATCCACATACCGGACCAATATTAGGCCCTCGTTACCAACAATATGCTAATGTAGGTTTGGATCAACAACACTCTTGCTGAAGCCCAAACTCATCAAGAATCCATCCATTTTCTCATGCCAACCACAAAGTGCTTGCTTTAGTCCATACAGGGCTTTCTTCAACCTGCACACATGAGATTTCTCGTTGTGTATCATGAATTCTTTTGTCTGCTCGATATAAAATTCTTCCTCAATCTCACCATTTGAGAAATGTTGTCTTTACATTCATCTGATGTAGTTTCCAACTCATGGATGTAGCTAGTGCAATGATAGTACAAATGGAAGCGTATCGGGCTACTGGAGCAAATGTCTCATCATAGTCAACTCCCTCCACCTATGAGAATCCTTTGGCTACAAATCTCACTTTCTATTTCTTGATACTTCCATTAACTGCATGATTGATCTTATAGATCCACTTAGAATTCACTACATACTTCCCTTCTGGTCTCAGAACGATATCCCACACATCATTCTTCATGATGGACTAATATTCTTTTTTCATGGCATCTTTCCATACTTGTTGACCTGCTGTTTCTTCATGACAAGAAGGCTCAGTATCAATGATGTGGCTCATGGATGAAACATAGCTCGAAAATCTCTTTGGTCTCTTGCTCTCTCGGAATGTGCCTCGAGGAGCTATATGTCCCTCTGCTTCTTGCAAAGTTTGTTGAGCCCAGTCAGGCCTTTTATGGGCTACTGCAATGTCTCTGGGGACATCAACTGGAGCACTGGATCAATTGGATCGATTGGATCAATGGATGTCTCCCTCTGAATTGCTAAAGGGGGAGAAGGTACTTGTTTCTTCCTTCTTTTCAAATAGTTTGTCTCCCTTTGAGTCAAGTGACTCCCTCTGAACTCTGAAGGATAGACATCTTCCTTTTCCGGTGTTGTTAACCTGGAGACATCCCATGTCTTCTTAGGTGCTCTATAATATTTTGATGATCTATGTACTAGGATAATAACCAAGATGGCCTCCCATAGGGATAACAACCAAAATGGCCTCATGTACTCAAATAATAATAAATCAAGAAAAGTTGGACTCCCGTACCAGGGATAATGGTCCAAGTCATGAGGGCTCCCATATCAGGGATAATACCCTTCATCATCAAAACGCAAGCAACTACAGGTCAATCAAATAAGGAAAGTAGTACAACAACTTACTCTAGTCTACATTTATTCTCACTCTTTGTATTTGGTCTTCCTGAGAAAGGTTAGAGGAAGTAATCCTCATTTCTCATGTCTTCATCTTTCTGAGGTGGGTCTGGATCAATGTTAGCGGTGAAAGCATATTGTCTTCCTCTCTTTCTGGTAGGACAATTTCTCGCAAAGTGTCCATAATTGTCACATCTGAAGCACTGGATCTTTGATATGTCTTTTATCTGATCATAACCTGAAGCTGATGAAGTCTTCTCATCTTTGAATGTTTGCCTGAAGTTTCGTTTAAATCTTCCTCCTTTCTTTGTCTGAAGTGCAAGAGCATGATTGTCATCATGAAGGGAGTCTTCCACTCCTCTAGCTCTAACTCTGATTTCTTCTTGGGTACAGTCTGTCCACAAACGATCAAAAGTAGGTAGTTTTTCTCTTCCACTGATACTTTGAAGAAATGGTTCCCAATGTTTTGGAAGATTATTGAGAGTAGTCAAAACAAGTTCTCTGTCAGATATGATTTCTCCAATGGCACCTAGCTGATCTCTGATCTCTGACATATTCATAAAGAAGGAAGCAACGGTGTCACCTTTTGTCATCTTGATATTTTGAAGCTGACCCTTCAATGTAAGAGCTCTGAGGGTGTTGTCATTCTCAAACATATTCTTCAATGCTTCATACATTTCATAAGCTGTCTTCAGGTTGGAAATACAAGGCATGGGATGATCTCTAACTGAGTAGATGATTATCTTCCTTGCCTTGATTTCCTCTTCCTTCCTTTCTTCCTTCTCTTCATCGGTAACTGTCTCTGGTAAAGATTTTTGTATTGTCCACAATAGATCTTCCTCTTCAAGAGTGATCTGAAGTCTTGACTTCCAGGAATTGAAGTTTCTTGATCCATCAAGCCTATCTTCTAATAGGGTTTTGTTCTTCATATTTTCAGATTCTTCACAAACCCTTGCGAACTGGGCTAGAAAACCTAACGGCTAGGCTAGGCTAGCAAACTTAGTTTTTTTTGGGTTTATCATTGCCAACAATAAGCCTTGAAAGTCAGAAGAACACTAGTGAGCTGAAAAGCTCCTTCAATGAGCTGTAGAAACCCTAATTTTGAAATTTTTGCAGAAAATTGCGAAACCCTAGGGCCAAAAATCAAAATTCTCTGAATTTCACTTTGAGAGTATCTGGAGGTGCGTTGAAGGAGGCCGTACACTCCTATCCAATTTTCAGCACCAACGTCCAAGTGTAAAGTGCTGAAATCACCCAAAAGTAGAGGGCCGTATGAAATTGCAGAAAACCCTAGAGGGCCGTATGAAATTGCAGAAAGGAGAGGACAACTGCTTTAATGCTTGTGCAATGGGTTCTTCAAGACCTATGCTCTAATACCATGTTGAATTTTCACTATGCCAGGCTCAAGCATGAAGTTTATTTCAATTTTAGCATTTACTTGAACCATAAACAAATGCAACTACACCATTCATAATCACTGCAATAACCAATATCACAAGAAGAAATACCATGCACAAGAACATAAGAAATATCCTGGGAAACCCTTCTCAACAAGGGGAGAAAACCCATCAATCCTTTGCTATATTCTCAAAAGAAGTACCTCGCACACGATAGACCTAGCACAGAAAAGGGTGCTCTCCAAAACCAAGAAGCTAGTGCCCAAGAGAGGTGTGCACTTCAGCCCTAGAATATGTACTTACTGAAATTTCAAAAAATCACATGTGTGTTGTGTTTCCTCAATGGGGAAATCACCTTTATTTATACTAGGCTGGACACATCAAAAGTGGTGTCTATTGGCACAACAAGGCCGACCTTAATAACTCAGAATATAATTAATAATTACAATATTAATTATCTTTCACTTTATGGTGGGGCCGACCTGTACCCTTTACATCACAATTAGTGTTACATGTAAATCTTACTCTTAGAAAATAGAACAATGGATCTCACACACCCACTAGTGCTCAACCACTAGGGGCACGTCCACGTGTGCTCAACCATAGGGACGTCTTACTCAATAGATCTCTATCTCTCACATGAGAATCATCTAGACACACACCCACTAGTGCTCAGCCACTAGGGGCACGTCCACCTGTGCTCAGCGACATGGACGTCCTACTCAACAGATCTCTATCTCACTGAGTCTCACAGGAGAATCATCTGGAGTACCACATCGTCTCAACTCTCTACACATAAGAGAACGATACACCCATCACATGAGCACCTTTACCCCTCACAAGGGTATACACATCGTTTCATCTCAAACGACACACCCATCTCATGGACATCTTTCCCACACAGGGGTACACAACGTTCCATCTCAGTCTCATAGATGAACAACACACCCAACTCATGGGCTCTCTCACAGGTCAACTTACTCAGTCTGTGTCCTGGAGGATGTCTTACGAAGTTGTAATCATCAACATTGATGACTTCTCATGATTCTCTATGTTCTTTCAATTTGCAAATTAACCAAGAAATTAAGAAGGGTCTCACACTTCCCATCAAAGCAACCATTTAATGGTGATGACGACACTCGATTCCCCCTCAATGTGATGGAATACTGTGAATTTGTCCTTTCCCCTTATTCACATATTTCTGCATTTCAACATGATTGAAAAAGTAAAGAAAAATCAATTTGTATTTTTTTGGATGATATATTGCATTTTTTAATCTATCATGAAATATTGAAAGCCCAAAAATATCACAAGTTTTTAAGGCGATACTATTGTTGCAATATATTGTGATGTTGCCGATATATC
Organism: Picea sitchensis; assembly: GCA_010110895.2. NCBI lineage: Eukaryota > Viridiplantae > Streptophyta > Pinopsida > Pinales > Pinaceae > Picea > Picea sitchensis. The sequence continues at coordinate 37,692 of SNQJ01S0002275.1, forward strand.
AATGATACTTGCAACACTAGATGAAATGCTTCAGTTAATTTATCCATATTTATAGTGTTCTCATTTTTTTATAAAAAACTAGAGAAATCAATGTTACATATATGGAATTTCTTGGGACATTGATAATCCATGGTTAGCATTTAGCACAATAGGCTCTATGATAATTTTACATATTTCAACAATAACAATTCCAACAAAATGAAGGGCACCTTTTCTACAAACTATTACTATTGTTGTGCACATTTAAACAAAAAAACTATCTAACAAGGAGACAAGCTACAATGACAATTCAAATCTAATGAAGGGCACCTTTGATACAAACCCTTACTACCAATGTGCACATTTAAACAAAAAACTTGTAATAAGCATATGATCATGGAAACATTACCATTGAAGAAGGACCACAAAAACTAGAAGGACAATAGAAATGGCGACTGAATGTTGCTTTCCTTCCTTGGAGGTCTCTCCATCAGGAAATTTGTTGTTATCATTGCTAGTAAGGTACAACATATTCATCTGCATGGTGTAATCCTTTGAAGATGGTTAGTTTCATTGCATTTGGGGTTCAATGCTCCATCACCTTCTCCATCGACTTATCCATTTTCCAATGTCCATTTTCTAGATGGCCAAGATGGTTTATCAAAGAATGCTTGGGAACTATTTGTTAGAATATAGAATATGGTGTGCTCGTTTTACCATTGACAATACCTTTGTCCCCCAACCATAGGCCAAAACCACACCCGAGCACCTTAATGATTGAGGAATTCCCTGGGAGCAAACCGCAGGCTAGATAGCCAAGAGCAAAGAGTAGCATCAATCCCCAAGGATAGCTATCACAAAGAAGCCGATGGATAGTTCGAACCCTAGCCAAGAGATATCGGTAATCACGAAACTAGGCGCTCTGCTGCCGGTATAAGGCTACCAACCCTCCTCAAACTGCGCGGTACTTATTTGCGATGCGCATAAGCGGAAGCTACGCAGATTACGAGGATGCTGCAAATGAGGTAGAAGCCACTGTATTTATAGTAATCTGGCGGAGTTTGGGGACTGACTTCTCATACGGGTATGTGTATGTTGCGATTATAACATTATTATTAATTACGGAGCTGCTTCTCTTGGAGGCTAATAGCCTAATATAAATTATCTTTAGGCCGACAATGCTTCTAGGGTTATTAGCCAACTCATTAGGGTTTCTCTTACTTTCGAGTCTTCTATTCTAGTTAGGTTCCTGCATTGAGGAGGTAAATACTTCCCTTAGCTACCATAATATTAACCTCCTCCTAGCTAGAGGTATTTACAATTAATGGACTTGAGCACAAAACACACCATTTGCGGTAGCATCAATATAGTCATCTAAGACTATTTCATGACTAGATCAAGGCATCACCATCCTCATTAGTTGCATCATCTCTGAAAACCATACTCCATCTGAGTAGTTGAATACTGATCTTTGATAAGTCACTCTCACCATGGATTGATACAAGAGGAGTAAAAGGCTACATTTGTTTTAGTCGGGGAAATCTCTGTTCATCATTCATCACGAATGGTAAATGATCATCTCCAATAATCTGTGATAGTCTTCAAGGCAATTAGAGCGAGGATAGAACACACTGTGTCTATTCATAGTAGTACATAACTACAATCGGTGGTTCACTACCACGTCAAGTAATACATAAATTACTTGATCAACAACGTATGGTTGCGAGCGGTGAAACATAATTCACCACAATAGTCCTCATCTTGTCATATGAGTATTCATAACAAACATCTGAGAGCATCACGCATAGAAACAATGTTATGATGAAGCCCGTATCATCACGGGCCAATGTTCACTCATGCGTGAGATGGAAAGATAATGCCGCCACCAGTGGTCTTCATGCATAGAAACAATGTTATGATAAAAGCCGAATCATACAGGCCAATCTTTCTCCCTACATTGGGGATCATGAAAATTAATGCATACGATATAGAACATCAATAATGATCATCAGGGCCAATCTTTCACTCCACATCTATGAGATCTGAAGAATGTCGCCCTCATTATAGAATATCAATAATGGGATATCTGTCGCATTCTTCTCAACCAAGGAAGAAGAGTTATTTAGATTTTCGAGGCACGGACCATTTCTCACCTGAGCCATTCCTCAGACACTAAACAAAGTGTAACTTTGAGAGAATGGAGTGCGCCCTCGAGAAATGTTTGGACCATTCTTCACCACGGGCCATTCTCAGACACTAAACAAAGTGTAACTGGAGAGAATGAATCTTCCATAAGGAATGACTAGCCCACAGACTATTCCCAGCAGGGCCGTTGGGCCACTAAACAAAGTGTAGCTTGGAGAGAATGAGTTTTTCCCTCGAGGAATCCTTGTCACGATTCTGTGAGCTGGACTATTTCCCACCCTGGTCCATTCTTCTAGCACTAAACAAAGTGTAACTTTGAGATAATGAGTGCCTTTCGAGGAATAGCTGACCGGATTATTTCCCACCCTAGGCCATTCCTCGAACACTAAAGTGTAACCTAGAGAATGTATAACCCTCGAGGAATGTCAGTCTGCATCATACCAAAACGAGCGATTCTTGGCTTGCTCCTGGCCTTGAACTTGAAGAATGATTGCGGTGAGACCATTCCTACCAGCCACTACTTTCGGAGTGGCCCTTGGAGAATGCTGTCCTAGACCACTCCCCATGGCCAACCACACAATGAGAATTCATTGTCTATGATACATCAACAATCGGTCTGCCTCCCATGTTAATTAGCCTTCCTGATGGGAAGTCCAGCATCCATTAGAAATCTCAATCCACTCCGAACGAAGCATCTGTCCAATGGACTATTTTTCAATTACAAAGATAAATGATATTTTCAATGCTCCCTCCTAATTTGAGAGTTATTTCAATTACAAAATAAATGTTTAGCATTACCTTCTTCTAGTTTGGAGAGTCTTCCCTTCCGACTAAGAGAGTTATTTCCACGAGGAGCTCTAGCTTGAGTATGCAGTTCTTTCATCTTGAATAGAGGCTTTTACCAAAATGCTGTACTTATGCATCATCTGGAGATATGTATTGGGAGAATCTTTCTTCTTACGGACTATCATGGATGGTATAATGCTTATGCTAGTTTGGAACATTGTGAATGCTTCATGTAGATTTGAACACTAGAGTTTATCATAGTTGGAGGCTGGAACATATCCATGTGGTACTTCTTACGTCATCATGAGATTTGATCTTACAGGGAGTCATCTTGATGTTGTTATAGGAAATCCTCACCATGCTTCTACTCTGCACTGGAGTTTCTCTAATAAGTTATCTTCTTCTATCACATATACTGAGAATATATTTCTGGTATGCCTCAAAGTTCTGAGATTGCTTCTGCTGCATTCCGGTACAAAGGAGGCATTTGCATTCATTCGATGTAGAAATCCAACTCATGGATGTTGCGGATGATATAGTGACTTATATAGAGATAATACGGTGTCTTTGGAACAATCAATCATCATAGTCTTCTCCCTCCATGAAAGACCTCAGTTCACGGATCTGCATAATGCTTTCATTCATAAGTCTTCCATACCATAGTTCTTCATCACAACTTTAGGTTCTTATGCTTGATTTCTTTTACCCCAGTAGGTTAAGTATAAATTTTGGGTACAATGGTAGTTTTAAGTTTTTTTCTTTTTTGGAATTTTCATGTTCTTCTTTAGCTTTTTTTTGGGTTCATGGAGTTTTCTTATAGATTCCATGCCATAGATATTCCACTTCTTACCTTCATCCTTGGTTCACGGATCTGGATGGATTTACCATGAATACTTTAAAGGCTTCCTTGAAAAGGTCTTCTTAGCGGTTGAAATTTGAACAACGTCTTACTATCTTTCATGATTGCTACCATGGATATATATATATATTTCATCATCTTCAATGGATCATGGATTAGCTCCTTCGTTCTTGATTCATCAATATGAATGCATATAATGCTCCTTAAATTAAGTAGGAGTCCAATACTTAGTCTCTGTCCTTATTGTCTTCTACAATATATAATAGAGTCCAACCTTCCATGCATGTTTATTGTCTTCTGTAATATATATATAATTGACTTTCTTGTCTAGGTGATCCAACCCGTCTTGTTGTCTTCTATAGAATGTCATGGGTCTTTTTCCAGTTTCCTTTTGTTTGTTGACTTCTTCGTCGCGCCTTTCCAAGTCTCTTCAAGGTTGGGGTGCGATTTGTCTTATCATGTGGAAGCTACTACATGATTTGTATTTCATCCTTTCATATGTATTATCTAATGATATTGCATCCTTGTCTTGTTGTTCTTTCATGGGTATATGGATTCTTCTTGGTGTTGAAATAATGTAGCTAGAGAGCATTCTTATTATTTTGTTATTGGATTAAATCCCATTATTGGATTAATCATGTTCTTATTATTATTGGATTCAATCTGAGGGATTAGTCATGTCATTATAATTATTATTATTGTTATTAGATTAATCCCCATTGAGGATTAATCATCGATAATTATTATAGGACCAAATCCCGTTTTGCGGATTGGTCATGGACAATTACAAAGTGAAGAATAATAAGTCGGCCCCAATGGTTATAATGAAAGGGCCAGAATTAATTAAAGGTGGAGTTACCCACACAGTGAGAGGTGGGGCACTTGATTGGTGGGCTCCCATGCGATTGATATGTAAATAAGAGGCTAGCTCGCTTCTTACACACACTTCCTTGCTCTGTTCTCTTATAGGTGCAATTTCAAAATTGGAGAGAGGAGAAGAAGGTTGGTGCATCTCTTGAGGAGGACCTTTTGTATTGGTTGAGTTATCTCTTGAACATTGTATAAATGGTATGATAAGGGAAGTTTTCTTTGGTTTTCTTCCCCTAGAGGGTTTCAGGATAAATGTTGTGTCTCTTGTGGATGTATTTCTGGTGATATTTTTCTTATTATGTTCTTATCTTATGAAATCTGAAGAACTATAATAATGGCATAAACATTAACATGGGATCGGATCCAACCTGAAGGAAACACAATCTATAAGAGGAAAAAGCGTCAACTGATGCAGATACCCCAAAATTAGGGTTTTGAAAAGAAGTATTTTCGGCTCCTAACCACCTAGAAAGATTCGCCCTCCCCCAAGGATCATTTTGGCATAAATGCTTCTTACCGATTATGACAGGAATCTCCAGAAAAGTGAAACCCCCAGTTTCACCAAAAGAATCTGAAATCAGAAAACAGGAATTGCAGTACTTGAAGTACCCAGTACAGAAGTGCAGAAAACCGGCATGATGCAATCCACGGATCATGACTGAAGGGGTAAAAGTTGGATTTTGAGAATTCATTTGCCACCAGGCTAATTACTTCTCGATAGCATCTATCCTGGATTGAAATTTCAAAAATTCAAAGTTTGAAAAATTAGGGTTTCCTCATAAACCACTAAGTTAGGGATTCTGATTCTCGAGAACATTGAGTTACAGGAAAGTACATTTACTAATTCTTGGTAGCAGTAGAACCAGTTTCAATCACTCTTGTAGTTTTTGGTAATGATTACCATGCTACCAGATGGAACCCTTTTACACGTGCTCAAGGTGCCATACATGGTTAATGGTTAAACTAAAAGAGTATTCTTGGAGAAGGGATCTTTGCCATAGATCCAGGATCTCAAGATCCAACACATTCAAAAGGAATGATGCAACCCAGGTGCATTATTCTAATAGCCATCTATTTGTTATAGAATTGTCAGGCCAGTGTTGCATTTTGAATCTATGATCAAATTATTAAGGATTGAAGGTTGATCATAAATCTTATCCTCTAACCTAATCTTTGTCAAGATAGCATATTGTCTTGGTACAATAGACAGGTTGAACAAAGCACTCATCACTTGAGTGAAAGGGGCTGGAAGAAAAGAGAATTATATCTTGAGAATAGCTCAGGTTGGTCAATCAAGTTAAAGGTACACATGACAAACTATGACTTTAGTTGAGATAGCAGTAATAGTAAAATTAACCCTTACGATAACATGTGAGAATGTACTTTGTTTGATATGACTAACATCTCCTCTGGGAGAAACTTATTAATGTTAGTTCCAGGTTTCCATTGAAGAATGCTTGGTCACAACACTAAAGAGAGTGGTGTTGTTTAAGTATTGTATTCCTTACCTTTAATCTTTACTGGTAGCTCTAAAGGAGCCACTGTGATGATTATTAGTGCTATTGCTTTATATTATCGAAGGATGTGTTCCTTTACTTATTTGAGCACATTGAGCCTTGCTCAGGTCACGTGAGGAAACTATAGCGAAGGTTGCAGGAAACTTAGCGTGCTAAAGGAAGATCATAAATGAAGCAGTGTCCAGGTGAAAAGAAGAAGGTGGGTCCTCGAGCATGTTACGCTATTGAAGAATCCATGTGAAGACTCTAGAAGATTAGCTCACATCAACTACAAAGTAGCTACCATACATATGCAAAGCTATCCCAGGTTTACCAGAACTCAAAAGTGACCATAAAGGCATATGAAATGGATGTGCATAAAGGAAGAACATCAAGAACCCAGTTTTGAAGGGGCCGATGGCCCAGAAGGGTCCTAGAACTCATTCATTCGGATTGTGTGATACCATGTCACTACAAAGATTATGTATACTATGTATCATCCATTAATGATTATTCTAGTAAAAGACACGGATATATTTGAAGTATTCAAACAAGATCAAGGAATTCAAAACCTTGATAAGAGAACCCATACGTAAGGAGATTAAGATACTCAAGTGGGATAATGGAGGAAAATATACCTCAAAAGGAATTACATTGAATCTCTGCCAAAGAGATGTTGGATCAGATCTCAACAAAGCAGTGATTAAAAGGCAGGAAGAATAGAACCATAAGAGGCTGTGAGAGATCCAAGATCTTCCCCAATATTGTATGAAGGCGGCAATGAGCAACTATTTTATATGCAGGCCAGATTGCCCCGTACACTTGGAGCTCAAGACGCAGGATGAGATGTTCCATAGGAAAGAAGCAGTGTGCATGTCTGTGAAATATTTGGGCATGTTGATGTCTATTCATATCTTTGAAAGGAACCAAAATTTGGAACCCTCAGGAAAGAAGGGAATATTTGTGGGATCTTGTGAGGTATCGAGGCCTTGAGAATCTACATGCACGGTCGCAGCCATATTGAGATCAGGAGGGGCGTGACCTTTGATGAAGAAGATGCACTTAAAAAATCGAGAAGATGCTATCTTGAAGAGGTATTTGAAGAGGAAACTTTGGCGAAATCGGAGGGCCGAAGAGAATAGTGAGGAAGTTCGAGCCTTAGAACACAGCAAGGGGGAGTGCTTCCCACGGTGAGAACTCACGAATCAACGATATCGCTGAAGTCACAGGCTTGTCTCAGGCCAGGCCTCCCATAAAGAAACTGCTTGGGAAAGAGGAAACTATTCAAGATGGAGAGGTATGGTGTAAGGAACCCGCGAGGCCAGTGAAGAAACCAAAACCATTCTCTAGTTGCGACTTTGGTGTGCAATCTACTTGATGAAGAACCTGTGTTTTGAAGGGGCCATTCAAAAGAAGAGATGGGTAGATGCCATGAAATGGCGGAATGCCAATCCATAATAAAGAGTGATATGGGAGGTGTTTCCTGGACCAAAAGTAAGGGCGTGGGTATCATCAAAGATAGTATTCAAGATAAAACATCTTTGAGTGGAAGTGGTGAGAATATAGAGGCAAGGATTTGTTTGCTTCGTGGATTTTCCCAGAAGGAAGGAATCGTATGAAGAGACATTTAAATCGTGGCGGATACACTTCGTCGAGAACCATTGCATAGCTCACTAGCAAGATGAAATGGAGGCTGCACGGATGGACATGAAGACAACTTTTAAGATGGTGTCATTGAAGAGGAAGTGGCCAATATAGAACAACTGAGTTTGAGGGTTGAAGACAAAATCGTAATAAATGGAGTTGAATAAAACTAGCCTTATCTGAGATTAAACAAGCTCGAGGAGCTTGGTATGGCCATATATAGACAGTTTCTTGTGAGCTTGGGCTTTACCAAGAGTAAGCAAACTCAAATCTCTACTCCAAAATCATGGATAATGAACCAGTAATTTTACTATCGTATATGGATGACTTATTCTTAACGGAAGAAGAAGCTCATCGGCCAGATATGGGTGAGACTTCTTTGGCAGATGAAATGAAAGAGATGGCCCTAATGCATTACTTCTGGGTCTTGTGTAAAGCGGTCAGATAGAATCTTCATATAACCAAGGGAAGTATACGGTAGAAATCTTGAAGAGATTAGACATGCTCGAATCTGGAGATCCATGAGATACACACACATGGAAAAAGCTGTTGGTCGATACTACGTTAGATTTGATAGATGCCACTCTGTCACAGAATGATTATTGGATGTGATGTGCTTGGCTTGAACTGGAGACCAAACCCCATCTGGTACTGCGGTGAAACTGTAAAGTGGAGTTTAGGGTAGAGCCCAAGCGTGTTCATTTAGTGGCTGCAAAACAATGATGAATTACCTTAAGGGTACAATGGATTATGGTCTCAACTATGGTGGAAATAATGACTTTCCGCAAAGTGGATATACATTGAGTGGATATACAAATGCACGAGTTGGTGAGAGCGTTAGCGACAAAAAGCACTTCGGATGTTTGGGTTTAAGGATCAGTATGATCATTAGCTGATGAGAGCAAATCCAATAATATTGCTCTCAACCACCACAGTGGAGGCGAGGGTGCATTGCCATGTTACGCTAGGCTGCCGAAGCTATATGAAAGCCAGTTCGACATGCCTATTTATTGGAGATGAGAAAGCAGGTGATTCTATGTGACAATCAAAGTACGTATTAAAATGACATAGAATCCGCACGTGTTCCACGGCGTTGACACATAGAGATCCGCTATCATTTCATCAGCGACATGATACAGAGAGGAGCACTGAAGCTCCAGTACATTATGGATGAACATGTTGATAATGATGATGGCCTCTATCTCGTGTAAAGTTTTTGAGCACTTTCGAGATAAGTTTTGTATAGTCTGAAAGGACCTTCCACGAAAGGGGAGTAGATGTATTCCTTGAATCTGACCTCGCTGTTAGACATAAAAAAAAAGATGATTCCTTTCTTTTGAACTCACTATTAGACGTAAAGAAAAATGACGTGTTCCTTACTTCTGACCCAGCTGTCAGACATAAAACAATATGTGATGTGTTCCTTGCCTCTGACCTAGTTGTTAGACATAAAACTATACTTGTCGTGGTTTCTTATACGACCCTAGTTGTTAGGCGATAAAGCAAGATGAGTCGTAACCCACGACCCCGATGTTAGATGTAAAGCATGTATTTGTGTGATCCTTGTTCTAACCTCGTTTTAGGCGTAAAAGCAAGATGAGTTATGGTCTACGACCTAGTTGTTAGACGTAAAAGCACTTGTTGATGATTCCTCGCCGACCTCGTTGATTTAGGCGTGAAGAGATTGATGTTCCTTGCCCGACCTCGTTGTTAGATGTAAAGCAAGATGGTATGCTTGAACCAATTGTTATCACGTAAAGAAACATAACCTGGAAGTAGTTCCTAAACCGAACTGATTGTTAGATGTAAGCGAATGTTGATGTTCCTTAGCCGACCTCGTTGTTAGGCTGACAAAGCAAGATGAGTTAATAACCGACCCATTTGTTGGGCGGTAAAGCATAATCTTGATGATTCCATAACGACCTAGTTGTTAGGCGGTAAGCCCGAGATGTTGATGTTTATGCTTCTGACCTCGTTGTTAGGCGTAAAACAAGATGGTGCCACGACCCAATTGTTAGGCGGCGTAAAAGCATAGCGTAGATGATTCCTAAACTTGACCTCATTGTTAGGCATTAAGCCCGAGATGTTGATGTTCCTTATGCCGACCTCGTTGTTAGATGTAAAAGCAAGATGAGTCATGCCGACCTAGTTGTTGGGCATCCAAAGCATGGCCCGATTATGATTCCACAACCGACCTGGTTGTTAGGCGATGGCGAGATGATGATGATACTTGCTTGACCCTGGTTGTTAGGCGTAAAGCAAGATGTGGCTGACACTGAGATACCATCTTACGTGACATTGAGCTAGTGTAGTAGCGTGATGTGACAGCCTAGTCTTTATGGCGGGTATCATTTTTCGCGATACATGTTTGATCGAGATGATGATAGCATTCTTTTGAGAATGTGTGGCTAGTACGATGAAAGCTTTTGATGACTCGTAAATGTGATAGATAATTGTTAAAGATGATATTGGCGATACTATCCTCGAGATGCCACTTAGGTGATCTCTGAGACCTCTCTAAGCGTCTTGATAAAGGAATACCCTTCTTGTTAAGGGGAGTGTTGAAATAATGTAGCTGCGAGCATTCTTATTATTTTGTTATTGGATTAAATCCCATTAAGGATTAATCATTTGTATTATTATTGGATTAAATCCCCATTGAGGATTAATCCATGTCATTATAATTATTATTGTTATTAGATTAATCCCCATTGAGGATTAATCGTAACCATTAATTAATATAAGGACCAAATCCCCTTTGCGGATTGGTCGTGAATGATCCCACAAAGTCTTGAGAATAAAATTGACCCCAACCAATTATAATGAAAGGGCGAAATTAATTAAAGGTGGGTTTACCACCGAGAGTGAGAATTAGAACTGCCGGATGGTGACTCTTCACATGTACTTGATTGATATAAATAAGAGGGGCTAAGCGCCTCACTTCTTACCCACACTTCACTTGCTCATTCTCTTATGAGGCAGATGCAATTTCAAGTTGGAGAGAGGGAGAAGAAGGGTGGCACATCTCTTCGAGGAGGACCAACTACGTATTGGTTGAGTTATCTTGAACATTGTATAAGCTATTTATGATAAGGAAGTTTCTTTGCATTTTCTTCCCACTAGGGGTTTCGGGATAACATCGTGTCTCTTGTGGATGTGTATTTCTCCCGATTGATCTTGTTCTTATTATGCTCTTATCTTATGAAATAGAAGAAAAGAACTATAATAATGGCATAAAAGATTAACACTTGGAACATTATCTTCCAAGAGATGGATATACAAGATATGCATAGAGGCGATGCAAGCAAGATATGTACAAGAGAAAATAAGAAGAGTGTTGTTACCTTTTAGTGAAGAAGTCTCTTCCATCTGCTTGAATCTTCTTCTTTGGGGTTCCTTTTCTTCGACAATCCGTGCATAGGTGTTTCTCCTTCCCTTTTCTTTAGCCAGGGACAGCAGTTCACATAGTGGCCAGTACTTGACGATTGAGCTGCTTTATTTAAAATATCTTTTCTTTGTTTTGCTTCTTTCTTGAATCGAACTTTTCTTTTGTCCACGAAGTTCTTGAATCTTGTTGTGAAGGCTTGATCATGTTAAGCTTCTTTTGAGGTTTCTCTTTGCAGTGATCCTTGATTCTTCTTAGAGCACAACAAGGTCAAAGTTCTTCAAATGTCGGAGTACTCCTTCCCTTGTGTTCATGCTTGGAAAATGCATCCCATGTCTTGGGAGAGACCATTGAGTACTATGTTCACCAATTCCTTTTACGGTAGATCTCTTCAACAGCTTGTAGTTGATCTCTTAGCTAGGAGATCTTACAAAGTGGGATGTTATGTTGTCATCATCAATTCATCTTTATGTCACGGAGCTCATTCTTAGGACTCATAACTTGTCCAATGTTTATGAATGAGAAGAGATTTGTTAGGGCATCATTACATCTTCTTTGATGAGTCAGGGAGATGGGAGATGCCAGGGTATCAAGTGGTCTTTTATGGAATCCCACTATGATACTCATGGAGATTGATGTCAGCGTCTTTGAACTTCTCCCACTTAGCTGCAATGTTACGCGGTTCCTTCTCTTCTCCTTTAGTAAGTTTTGGCTTCACGATCTTTCCTTTTCTCTTCTCCTTCTTTAAACTCTGGCTTCACGATCTTTCCTTTCACAATATCTAGCACTTTATTCTTAGCAAGGATGAGGTCAATCCTTGTCTTCTATTCTCTGAAGTTAGAGGCTCCATCTAACTTGTTCTCAGACTTCATAGAGTTCGTCATGGCTTGCTTGACTTGGTCAAACCCTAGATTTGACCGAAAATCCAAACTTCACGTCTTGGCCTTCTAAGAGTACCAGGAGATGTGCTGGGCTAGGGCACACTGATCTATCCAGAGATTAGGTCAATATCATCACTTAAGGTGCCTCGACAAGAGGTTTAGGGTTTCTGCAACTGCTTCTGCTAGTAACCCTAGCTGTAGTGCTTTTGGAAGTTACTCCTGCTAGTAACCCTAGCAGTAGTTCCTCAACGAGCTCAATATCTAGTAGGTATGTTTCCTTCCAGCGTTTTACGCTGATTGAAGGGGTGTGGGCCCACAACCTGTTAGAATATAGAATATGGTGTGCTTGTTTTACCATTGAAGATACCTTCGTCACCCAACCACAGGCCGAAGCCTCCCTCCGAGCACCTTAACCTTGACTGAGAATTCCTCCGGAAGTAAACCATAGGCTAGATAGCCAAACAAAGAGTAGCGCATCAATCCCCAAGGATAGCGCATCACAAAAGACTGATTAGATGTTCCAAACCCTAGCCAAGAGATATCCAAGCCAATACTGAAACTAGCTACTGCTGCAGCTGCAGCTGCAACCCTCCTCCAAACCTGCGCACCAGACTGCAACTGCAGTGCGTACCAACTGGGAAATTGCAATTCTAAGATGCTGCAAATGAGAACTGGCGCCCTGTATTTATAGTAATCCTGCCAGTTTGCTAGGGCCGACTTCTCCTTCTGGGTATGTGTCTGTTCAATATATTATTATTAATTCTGGCTGACTTCTTCTCTTGGAGGCTAATAGCCTAATATAAATTATCTTCTTGATCCGACAATGCTTCTAGGGTTATTAGCCAACTCATTAGGGTTTCTCTTGCTTTCCAGAGTCTTCTATTCTCGTCAGGTTCACACGTGGGGGTAAATAGCTCCCACAACTACCATAATATTATCACTATTTGAGCACACAATTCAAGGAATTGATCTTGTACTTCCACTCTTGAGTTTTGAACTTTCCATGGTCATACTTGCCATTGGTGTTCTCCCTTAGAGAATTCCATTTTTTCCGCATGATTACTTTTCCTTGTTCCCATCTACAAAATAATGTCCCCATAAGCTCCTCAAACATTGGTTTTCAAATTGTGAAGTTCCTCCTCCACAATACAAACCTCCTTAATCTGTGTGCGCTGACATGGACATTCCATGTTGGCTTGAACTTTGACAATGGAGAATTAATGTGCTTGATATTTCTAGAGATAAAATGTGTGCTTAATTATGAAACATCCAATGTTTCAAATGAAGCCTCCACTCATCATTAGGAACACATAAAGCTTGAATGATATTAGAGAAGAGTGTCGGGGTTTGGAATTTTACAGTGAAATTTGATAACCATTTGGAGAATTTTTCTACATTTCTCCCAATAGTTATCAAATTTCACTTTATAAATCCAAACCCCAACACTCTTTATGTGTCCCTGATGATGGGTGGAGGGTCCACTCGAAACGTTCGACATTTCTTAATCAAGCACATGGTTTATCTCTAGAAAGATCAAACACATTATGAATAGCTGTGGAAACCTCATCCTTGGAAATGGAGAATTAACCATAATTTCAAAAGAGGGGGAAATCATTTGGAAGTCTTCCACTCCATTATAGTCGTCTTTCATAAGAAAGATAAGCTAAGCTCTTAATGGGAGCCATAATTCCCTAAGTTATACTTAGATCTAAGTTATCATGAGAGGTTGGGAGGCTCTTGATTATCTACCCCAAAGGGAGGAGTGTTCATCAAATTGAATGATGAGGGATGGGACAGGTACTCTTTAAGCCACTTCTTAGCTCTTCATATCCCTTGGGGACTTGAAGGGGTAAGATCCATCCCATCACTCTTTCCAAATTCCAAGGCATATCTCCTCTTGATCACCACCTAGGCGTACTTTTCCCCCCTCATGAATGAGGGGTACTGACAATTTCCCCCTTGTAAGGGTTGACATGGGAGAAAATTGGTTGAGAAGAGTGATGCATCTCTCGTTGATGCACTAGAAAAAATGAAGGGGAGACACTCCATTTTAAGAGTTAGAATATTAACATCGAGTCACCCAAGAAAATTATTTTTCTTGTAGAGAAAGCATGGTGTGAAGAAGTCCCTAAAAGTATGTTGTAGGTTCTTCTATGTAACTTGTTGAAGGAGATCCCAAGATCTTATGGAAATCTAGGAGACTAGCTATTATGCTTTTAGTCTAAATGAGGTCTTTGACTCCTGCAAGGCCCATACTTCCACTTGTTCCGCCATTGAAAAAAAGAATGGGGTTTTTCTAGTGCTTCATCCATTCTTGAATGTTGTTAATAGGAGGGTTGATTCTATAATGTATTTCCTTTATATTTTCCATCATAATGAATGAAGTTGCTAGTTCCATTTGAAACCACATTTATCACTACTTGAGCCATGATACTTTAGCATGAGTTAGCTCCTCGATAATTTTTGTGCCCTAGAAATTCGATGTTAATCTCTCCTTAAGCATTGAGATAGATAGGTTTGTTGTATTTCAAGGGAGAATATTCTAGATTCTAATTTTTTTTTGATTCCTTGTTAACTACATTTTCCATGTGATGAATTTGGGAAGCAATTTCCATATACTAGAGGTTAGATGTTTTTATTTCTATTTGACTTGGGTACTATGAGAGAATTTGAATAAAGAATCTCGGTCTCTTGGGCTAATAATTTTTGAGACTTTGGTTTCTCTCATAATGATTTTCCATACCTCCATTGCGTCGTTGCATTCCAAAAAAATGCACCAAGTTGTCACACGCCCTACCCCCTAAGTAATCTTTTAAGGGATGGGGGTATAAATTTTCCTCTTTCCTACAACTCCCTTTATTCCTCGAATGAGGACACCATCATCGTGTGCTCACCGAAAGCTTTCCAATGACTAAAACCTTGCCCAAAATCAAGCCCTGGTTTGAAATTTATAGCCTTTCCAAGTTTTCAGGGCATCATTAGCTAATGGCCATCCCCTTTTCCATGTGGCATCCACTTAGCTTCACCTCTCTCGTACCTTCTGACATGGCACAATCGTGACCCCCTGACGATGACGTGGCCCTTCATCGTTCTTGTGTAGGTCTAAAACTTCCTAAGAGACCCGAAGTCCCGGAGTCCCTATCCACACCGAGATCTATGGTGGAGTTCTATCCACCTTTAAAGATCTGACGATTGAGATTTATCCATACTTAACGTGGGATTTAGACTTGACACAAGGGGTCCCACACTTAACTCGTGACCAATCCCACAATGCCTCGTGGAACTATCCAGGCACGCTGCATCACAATGGCGTATACGGTCCTGTTCAATAAGAGATGAACCCTTTTACATGGGAACTTCGATGCTTCGACGCTTCAACGTTTTCCACACCCTCCTATATCCACGAATCTCCCAGAGCCCCGTAGTCCAGAAGTCGCAAAGTCCCAGACTTCCTTGCCCTGTATTCTTTGACCTTCGGCCTTTGTGGTGGTTTCACCACTCGAACCTTATATCTCCCGGAGTAAGTCCTCACCGAAATACTCACCTGTCCCCTCCCTAGTTGATTGAACGGATGAGAAGGTTTCCAAAGAATCCTTAGATCAACGGTCCACATCACTCCCGAATTCCTCCCCTCAATCTGACGATTGGAGAGATTTCACCATTTCGAGACTTCGCGAGTTTGCGACCTTTCCCATTCTTAACCCTTTTATTTCCCCCAAGGCTTACTTGTCGAAGAGGTAAAAAAGGGGAGACGACTGCTTGCTGTCGGTAGTGGTACCGCTTACTCTATCCTTCCACTATACATGATCTAACGGTTGAGAAGGATCCTAAAGGGTCCTTAGATCAACGACTCGCGTCACTTCACGACTTAGGCGTTCGGGGATTTCGACTGCTTCCAACTCTTTCGCCCCCGGAGTGGGTCAAATTTGAATGATCGTAACTGATATTTGAAGGTCATGAAGGGTCCTGAAGGATCTTTAGATCAATGACTTACATTACTTCACAACATTGGCACTCAGGGATTCTGACCCTTTAACACATTTTTACTTCCGGAGTAGGTCAACGTCGAATTGGTCATAGTGTATATCCAATGGTTAGGGAAGATCCCAAAGGTCCTTAGATCTATGGCTCGTGTTGCTTCGCAACCGAAAAGTTGGCCAGGGTTTAATGATAGGGAAGATCCCACGATAACGGATAAGAGACCGCTAGTTGTCGATCAAACCATCTGGTAATCGTGTCAATAGCTTTTCTTCGACATGATTGGAGTATTGTGAAGTTTAAATATCCTAGAGTCCCGAAGCTCGAAAGGCTTAACTCCTTTTGAGTGTAGTGAAGGGTTCTAGGGTCCTAGTTATATGGGACTTTGACAAGCCCCCGAGGGATACACTCTTAAATCTTAACCAAGATTTGGTTAATTCCATGAACTCGAGCTTGAGGTCACTTGGAAAAGAAAAATTGTTTGAAGGAACCGCCTTTCGTCTTCGGGGATTGAAATCTATAACAAAAAAAAGTTTTCGAGGGATGGACGAGTTCAAAATAGTCATGTAGAGTCCGTCTTGACTCTATATTTGCAGATTTTATCCTTGGGAAGTCTTTTGGAGGATTAGCACATATATAGAATTAGACAAGGGGTCACTCGCCGTTTGCCCCAAATTCGTTTAAAATTCATTACTAATAGTTCTCCTTTGCTAAACATGAATAAACAGAAAGCCATTAACAAAATGTGATATCCAAATTCTACTTCAAACTTCCTAGGGAACAAGGCCATCAAATTTACTATTTCTACCATTCAAACAAGATAAAATATTATGCTAGCATCTAGCTCAAGAAACTCATTATAACAAAACCAATTAATACAATGTAAACTCAGAATCACAATTATCTTGAAATTTGAAATTAGTTTGCAACTGCTGAAAGGGGTGCTCTTTTCGACCCAACCATAGGCACAATTGCTCTTGGAGTATTCCTCAACTGGCCACCCCCTAGCTAGATCATGATGCCATGAGAGAGATTCTGCTTAATCTCAGCAACACTAAGGACAAAGGTTACTCTCCTTTTCCCACAAGAACCTGTCAGTCCAATTTTCTATCGAGCAAGCAAGGGAGCCTACAGTGATTGCTCACTCAATCATTGTAGCTCTGTTTATCATATTGATTAGTAAACACTGTCCAATCGCTCCTGTATCCAGAACAACTTATTTACTCAGTTCTCCTTAGAACAAGAGAGCCTCACACCCTCTTCTTCTTTAGGAAGGGTCCCCTAGATCCATTCGTGTATCCTCCCTTCTTCTCTCTCCTTTTTACTTTTCTTCCTTTTCTCGCCTTATACAACAAGATTTCGTGGGTCATATCAAAATTTTCTAGATGGGTACTCTACCCATTCTTTCATTAATTTCTGAAGAGGACATTTTCAACTACTAGCTTCATTGGTAAATGGATTTCTCTGGGTCAGAGGACAACCTTGGGATCTGAACCTTTTTAATTCAACAGAGTACTGCCTGACAGGGGTCGTCTTAACTATTAATGGTTCCCCTTACCGTCCACTCTCATGCATCATGATCTACATTGGAAACCCTCTTTCAACAATCATGCCACAATTTCCTTTTTACATTAATAACGTAAATATTTTCATAATAATAGGTCTTCCATAGTCTGTTTGTAAAATATAATTATAATTACAAGTTGGGGGAAACATGGGTGTTACAATACTCTCCCCCTTAAAGGAACACCATCCTCGATGTTCTTTACATCTTAGCAACACCAATCATGTCTTCTTCTTTCAACTATTTCAAAAGTGTTGTTCCTCTTTCTTGGTCTGGTCCTTTCCAGACTCTTGGACTTTGTCACATGCCTACAATAATTTCAAGCAACAAGAATATTAATCACAATTTCATGCAAAAACATTTTACTATTGTTCAAAATTCAAGAGGAAAAATTTATATCAACACAATACGTGTCTGTGCAATTTCATGGATTTGCATCCAGTTGGCTGTCTTACTAACTTGGCCCACTGTTTTCCTTGACATACCCATTATGCGCATGATCCCAACCAATAGTTTACAAGAATTATTGAAGTCTCCTCTTCCTTGCGGTCACTCACCCTCCAAGCCTAGGCTAAGGCATGAACTTCTCTGCTATACAGTCCCTCGGGCAATCCATCTTTCCTTTCCAAGCATTTCCTGCACAAGAATATTTTTCCAAGACTTCATCGAGTCTTACAGTCGAGGCATCCCTCTGACTTGCTCTACCGAGGCGTCCCTCTGGCTTGTGTTATCACAACAAAACATATTCTACGCTGATCATGACTTATCATAAGGTTCTCATCTCACGACATGATCCATGAGGATCTTGGTGGCCACCCACCTATTCCAACTGACTCAAAACAATGCTTTGGCAACTTACTATTTTTTGCAGTTTTTTGGATGTCAAACTTCTGGGGCCATTTTGAGGGCCTAAACGACATTTTTTCATGATTAGACACCTTAATTATAGTCGAAGGCTCTTATTGAGCCCATGAAATGAAGATCCTCGTCAATACCTTTCCAACGATCTAGTGTGCATGCCAAACATAGATCATATGCCAAAGTTACGCCCCCGGGAAGTTGATACACTAAACTATCCAAAACGGGGTACACAAAATTGTTGGCTTTT
Source organism: Picea sitchensis (assembly GCA_010110895.2). Classification (NCBI taxonomy): domain Eukaryota; kingdom Viridiplantae; phylum Streptophyta; class Pinopsida; order Pinales; family Pinaceae; genus Picea; species Picea sitchensis. The sequence goes on from SNQJ01S0002275.1 coordinate 56,387, forward strand.
CATCTTCCGAGTTTAGGGTTTTGGATTTTCTTTATGTTAAAAAGGCCTTTGGAGCCTCATTGTAACAATAATATTTTGGTGAATGAGTGTAGCCATCCGATCTCTTCTTAGAGATAAGATGCCACCATTCTAGCGAGTCTTTCACTCTGTATGTTATTAGTTCTGTACATTTCACTCATTAATAGAAATTGTGTATTACTGTATATCTGTGCCTCTTGTTATATACATCTGATATATCTCTGTTATATTATTGGATCTCTTGCAATATCTCGGTATATTTATTTATTATATCTTCATTCTCATTTCGTGCCGAAAATAATCTGGATCAGTGGTATCAGAGCAAGCTGCTCTTGATCATTTTTCAATGCTTGTCCTCGACGAGGCCCGAGTATAGAAAGTTGGGCCTCGAGCTTGTCTCACTTGAGTAAAATCACTGCACGTCCAATAAACCTTCCATGGCGGAAGAAAATAAAGACATTAGAGCAAAAGATTCTATTAATCTATTGCTTGAGAAAGCTCTTACGCGATAGAGGAACGAAATGATGAAGAATTTTTTCCACATCCTTCAACTCTTGTCGATAACAACATGCGCGTCTTCATCAAGCGACCACATTGGAGGCACCTCGCCTTTCAAGGTACAAGTTAATTTTTATATTCCCGTATTTGAAGGTTAAATCTGCTAGAAGGTTATTTCTCTGTTCACAATTTTTTCGACAGGAAAATATCACCTTCACACTCCTTAAGGCTCTCCCCCATGTCAAACATTGGTGTGAAACTTACTAGGAGAAAAACTCCATAGAGGAGTCTAGAATATATGGGGTCGAGTGATCAGGGGATCAAATTTTGCTCAAAAATTCAAAGTGCTCGGAATCGCTTCAAACTGGACGAGAGCGTAGGCCTCATCGTTGTGAACCCAACGCAACTTGTTTCGTCTCAAACGGACGTCGGGACCAAGAGATATAGCGATCTGTTCGTCAAGTCAAACAAATAAAAATTTTGGTGCTGACTGTACAGTCCGTATAGTCCGTACGGGCTGATGTGGTAGGGCCGTACAGACCGTACGATGATGTGGCAAGTTTTTATTGGTTGGCAGTTGTCGAATCAGATGGTGACACGTGGAATTTCATTGTCTTATGGTAAGGTGCCACGTGGCCCAATCATGGGCTGCCACATGGCACCCCTTTATTGGCTCATTATTGCTATGTAAAACTAATGGAGTCCGTGGGGTTCGACCCCCGGACCTCCCCACCGCACAATTCCTTTGCAAAGTCCGACCAACCAACATATCACACCGTGTCACTTGATATATATATGAGTTTTAAAATATTTATGTTTGAACTATTGTACATTGGCGCAGAGGTCGGGTCGGGGCCTAGCCCCGACCCATGGTTTCATTGTATTACATATAACCGTGGTATAATATATATGGCGCAGGGTTGGTTATATAATATATAACCAATGTTTGTATATGTATACAGAAGTTGCATTGAAATGGGCCCAGCCCGCGTTCACATATCTATTGCATATGACCCTTATGCTATACGGAAGTTTGCGCGCGAGAATTTTGAACGGTTAGCACGGTTTTGACCGTTGGCCCCTTTTTGCCAAACGAGTGGTCGTATGACCCATATGCCCAGGTGCCTAGGCGGTTAGGGGCTGACACACCCTTAACCGTCCTACGGTTTGCACCGTTGGTGAGGTTGCACCCGGTGCTGGGTTTCTATGCCATATATTGCGTGTGAGCCAGGTTCAAACAACAAGGGTGCATTTTGTAGATGCAGAGACAACAAGCTTGAAGAGGGAGACTTCCAGGAGGCATAACTTCTTCATTTTTCGACCGATTGAGGTGCCGAAAGAGCCCAGACAGGAGTTTTTGGACGCTCTGAAGCCATTGGAGCAGTCGGTTTGCCAGTTTGAGCATTGCAAGACATTTTTTTGAGCACTTTTTGAGCAATTAATAATAATGATCCATTGGAAGCTGGACCAGGAGATGTAGCCCAAGAGAGGGGTGAACTCCTTTATCAATTGTTATGCTTATGTGTTTATGTTCATTGATTATGTTGCTGTCTATGTGTAATTTGCATAAGTAATCCTTTAATCTATGTGTTGCAAACTGATCCATTTTTTTTAAACACATAACATTCACTTGCAATAATTTACAAGTTTTTCAAGTCTTCTTCATTTTAGATCAAGTTGGTATCAGAGCAATGGTTTTGAAGACTTGATTGTTTGCAAGTTTTGTTTCTGATGCTCACAAGGTTGAAACTCACAAGATGAGAAGGTCAACTTGTGGAGCCAAGTTCTCATCCGACAAGGAGGAAGCATATTCATTCACCGCAAGTTTCAGAGAGANACACCACAACATTAAGCCAGCCACTTCTCCACTTGCTTCGAAGACAATTGAAAATATTGTCATCATGAAATCTAGCATGGAAACACAGGTAGTACAGGCCACCTCAATTTATGAAAGAAACGTGATCCGTGGGAGCTTGAGAAGATGCTTGCATTCATGCACGAAGGTAACTCCTTCCTAGGTTAAATCTGATAGCTCGATTCCACTCCACCACTATCGCCAATTATCTCTCCATTTCATGGATTCAATAATTTTGATTCTTTATAGAGAAAGGGGTGAGAAATCTCTACAAAGTTTGTCGATCAAGAAGGAGACATGAGGGTATGGTCTCTCATGGAATCCAAGACATCACAATTTGAATTTCGTTGGTGTGGCTCCTGTCCAATTTGAAATTAGCATAGATTACAACGTCATGGCTCACGAGAACGCCCAAAAAAAAGCTCAAGCAAACAGGGAGGAAGATTTGGTGGATGACAACTTCACCACCTCACAATGACTCTCACTCAAAATTGACTCTCACAGCTCAACTCTTTCTTTCACTCTGGAAACACTAGCTCAACATCGGGCACTCATCAGACAACTGCAGGATGAAGTAGATTACATGCATTGTCATGGGGAGGCAATGGAAGCCATGCTGGACTCGCGATCTCCAAGCTCCACAGTCCAGAGTCAGAACGATGAAGTAGGTAGCAGACCAGGTGTTAGTCCTTAACCTTGTTTTTGACTGATCGGGTGTCCTTAATCCCTGTTCTACCCATTTTTCATGACTTTTGTTAAACTTTGTTTTTTCCCTTATTGGCTTGAAAGCTTGTTTTCATTCTTTTATGCACATTTTAAATGTTTTTAAGTTTTTAAAAGTTAGGATATGATATAAAAGGATTTCGATCACATCACTTTTCCTTTCCTTCGTTTAAATTTTCAAATTTATCAAAGTGGAAAGGGCGATATTCTTGCATCGCCAAGAATAATGATAGTTCTGCATGCACCACCTTCCCGAGATCGTGTTTTAACACTCGAAATCATTTCTAGAGGATCTACATATCTTTGTATGATCTATTTTAGGTTGTGATTCTCATGATGACAACTATCTCGAAGGATCGGGTTGTACTAGCCACCTTGACATCAAATCAACATGCCCGATTATTATTCCATATGAATGAAATAGTAATCCTCTTTTTTTTAGTATGTCTATCATTTTATACATGCTTTGCAGGTAAATTGTGAAGACCCCATCGTTATGACTACAAGCGACGCAAGAAAGTGCAATTTTTTTTCTTTTTTTGAAGCAGGAAGGCAACAACGACAACAGTTAAACAACACAACTTGACGACAAACACAACACACGTAGAACAGGCAACAAACAATAACAAATCATCACAATAGCACCTCAGGCAATTGGAGGAAACATACGATAATCCAAGATGAAATATAAATGACTACTCGCCCGACACAAGCAAGACAACGCCTACAAGCTAAAGGACAACATCAACCAACCCGACACAACGACTTTGACGACCAGTAACTGGAAACCTCTATGATGCACAAACCAAACGTGTTAAGGTGTTGCAACCAAATGCCAACATCAATTACAATGAACAACACCCACATCGGGAAGCACAAACTCCGGGCAGGTTATCATTCGCCTATATCTGTCAGGGCGCGTGATGATCCCCTCATTAGGAATCATTCCATCACCAGACGATAGGCGTGACAATAACCATGGCGCAACATAACATAACTGGACCCTTAACCCAAGCTAAATCCAACATGCTAGGAGACCGAATTAACTGACAAGAAGACTATACCCACGCACTCAAGCAACAAGTCGACAAGACGCAAGATGCCATCACTGAAAAATAAACTGCATAGCCAACCGAAGGATTTTTGTTTTCACAAGAGGTACCCTTTTAGGAAGTCTCCCACACTGTAAAGAAGACTAAATGAATAATATCTAAAATTTCATGTGCACAGATATTCCATTTTCATTCTCTATAGTAGAATGTTATTGAAGGCTAGCTTACTCATAAGTGATATAAGAAATTAGTACTTACATTTTGTTACCAAAAAAATGATTACCATCATAAACACAGTAAGGTAATATATTAAGCAACTTAGTTCTGTTAATCGATGCATGGATGGATATCTACCACCATATCAATTGAAATATAATAAGTTTAAACGAAAGGTCAGTTTGCTGACTACTTTATGTTCCCTTGGCTCGATTGTCAAGCCTGCTGAACAACTTAGTTCTACTGATCGATGCATTGATGGAATCTCTACCTAAAATGCATGTGTTTTATTTTTTGGTTGTTGTGGGAGCCCTTGATTAAAAACCAGAAGATTATTTATGGGTAACATCAACAAGCATTCAATAAAAAAATATTATATAAATATGTATATATTAGAAGATATATTCTCAGACAATGCTGTCCATAAATCTACGTATTGTTCATAAATCTAAATATTAAGAATGCTTGTCAGCTCAAATTCTGCTGATTTAGTCATTGACTGAATATATACCCACGTACTGTTCATAAATCTAATTAATAATACTGGCCAACTCAAATCTGCTGATTCAATCATTGACGAAATATCTACCCAAAATCAACTAAATATATTAAGCGTCAACGAACAATCAGTTGCAGACCACGTGATGTTCCCTTAGCCCAATTATTAATCTTGTTGGGAAGCTCGGTTCTTCTGATTGACCTATTGATGAAAATTGATGTCTATCATACATGATAGCACTCTCATCATAATCAAAATGTAGATATAAAATCTAGAGACGATAACGTAGGTGTAACATTAAAGAAAAACACAGACCCAAATATATATTCGTAGATCTATCTAAACTCAAGCCAATGCATTAAAATATCACAGGCATACCATTAAAGAAAAATGCAAACTTAATTAACTTCGCAGATGTATCTAGATTCGAGCCATTGCATTAAAATAACGCACACTACTACATATTGAAAAAATTGCGACGACTACTTGCGACGAAAGTACTCTTTAGTCGCAAAATTCAAGAGAAAAAGTTCATTTTTTTCAATTTTGATCTAAATCCACCCCATATTCGTCGCTCTATTGACGGAATCAAACTTTTTTCTATTTTGCGATGATAATCAAGATGGTGTACCATTGTCTCAATTTCGACAAACTTGTATTTTCGTCGCAAGAGCGATGTGCACTATTAACTGTTACACTTTTTGATACTATCCATATTGACCATTATACATTTTAACAAAGTCTAAATTGATATAGTCAAAGTTCGTCGCAAGAGCGACAAAATTTGACTTGATTGTTATAACTGTTGATCAGGGGATCAAATTTTGCTCAAAAATTCAAAGTGCTCAGAATCGCTTCAAACTAGACGAGAATGTAGGCCTTGTCGTTGCGAACCCAACGCAACCCGTTTCGTCTCAAATGGACGTCGGGAGCAAGAGATATAGTGATCTGTTCGTCAAGTCAAACAGGCAAAAATTTTGGTGCTGACTATACAGTTCGTATGGGCTGACGTGGCAGGGCCGTACAGACCGTACGATGATGTGGCAAGTTTTTTATTGGTTGGTAGTTGTCGAATCAGATGGTGACACATGGCATTTCATTGGCTTATGGTAAGGTGCCATGTGGCCCAATCATGGGCTGCCACGTGGCACCCCTTTATTGGCTCATTATTGCTATGTAAAACTAATGGAGTTCGTGGGGTTCGACCCCCAGACCTCCCCACTGCACAATGCCTTTGCAAAGTTCGACCAACCAACATATCACACCATGTCACTTGATATATATATGAGTTTTAAAATATTTATGTTTGAACTATTGTACATTGGCGCGGGGGTCGGGCCGGGGCCTAGCCCCGACCCGTGGTTTCATTGTATTACATATAACCGTGGTATAATATATATGGCGCGAGGTTGGTTATATAATATATAACCAATGTTTATATATGTATACGGGAGTTGCATTGCAACGGGCGTAGCTCGCGGTCACATATCTATTGCATATGACCCTTATGCTATACGGAAGTTTGCGCGAGGGAATTTTGAACGGTTGCCACGGTTTTGACCGTTGGCCCCTTTTTGCCGAATGAGTGGTCGTATGACCCATGTGCCCAGGTACCTAGGCGGTCAGGGGCTGGCGTGCCCTTAACCGTCCTACGGTTTGCACCGTTGGCACGGTTGCGCCCAGTGCTGGGTTTCTACGCCATATATTGCGTGTGAGCCAGGTTCAAACAACAAGGGTGCATTTTGTAGATGCAGAGACAACAAGCTTGAAGAGGGAGACTTCCAGGAGGCCTAACTTCTTCATTTTTCGACCGATTGAGGTGCCGAAA
>SNQJ01S0002275.1:63125-103080 GCA_010110895.2 Picea sitchensis
GATGGTCAATATGACATTGATAGGGCAGAGAAGTTCATTGAACAAATTCAGTCGATACATCAGGTGGTGCAAGAGCAGTTGGAAAAGAGTCAGGCCAAGTACAAGACGAGACATGACAAGCATCGTGTTGATCACAATTTCCAGGTTGGCGATGAAGTTTTTCTTTAAATAAGAAAGGAGAGGCTTAAAGGAGAAGGTAAAAAGTTGAAACCAATTCGATATGGTCCTTTCAAGATTGTTGACAAGATTGGTAACAATGCTTTTCATTTAGATTTGCCTCCTTATATGCATATGTATGCAGTTGTTAATGTTGAGAATTTGAAGTTGTATGAGCCTCCATTGATTGATGATCAAGGAGAGCATGTTCAGATTCCTTCCATAGATGATTTTTCTCTAGAGTATCTAACAGAACTGCAGGAAGACACCATCCTTGACAGGAGGATGCGAACTTCAAAGCGAGGAAATATGGAGTATTTGCGAGTTGGTCTTAAAGGGACGAATCCAAGCAAGACTAAGTGGATTGAGGTTGGAAGGGTGAGGGAACTTTACCCTCATCTTCACATAGGCTGAGAATAGTCTTTTGGAGGTCCAAAAGCTTCCCAATGGGGAGGTGTGATCAGGGGATCGAATTTTTCTCAAACATTCAAAGTTCTCGGAATCGTTTCAAACCGGACGAGAACGTAGGCCTCATCGTTGCGAACCCAACGCAACTCGTTTCGTCTCAAACGAACGTAGGGAGAAAGAGATATAGTGATCTGTTCGTCAAGTCAAACATGCAAAAATTTTGCTGCTGACTGTACAGTCCATACGGGCTGACGTGGCAGGTCCATACAGACCGTACGATGATGTGGCAGGAGTGACGTGGCAAGTTTTTATTGGTTGGCAGTTGTCGAATTAGATGGTGACACGTGGCATTTCATTGGCTTATGGTAAGGTGCCATGTGGCCCAATCATGGGCTGCCATGTGGAACCCCTTTATTGGCTCATTATTGCTATGTAAAACTAATGGAATCCGTGGGGTTCAACCCCCGGACCTCCCCACCGCACAATGCCTTTGCAAAGTCCGACCAACCAACATATCACACCGTGTCACTTGATATATATATGAGTTTTAAAATATTTATGTTTGAACTATTGTACATTGGCGCGGGGGTTGGGCCGGGGCCTAGCCCCGACCCGTGGTTTCATTGTATTACATATAATCGTGGTATAATATATATGGCGCGGGGTTGGTTATATAATATATAACCAATATTTATATATGTATACAGGAGTTGCATTGCAACGGGCCCAGCTCGCGGTCACTATCTATTGCATATGACCCTTATGCTATACGAAAGTTTGCACGCGGGAATTTTGAATGGTTGGCATGGTTTTGACCGTTGGCCCCTTTTTGCCAAACGAGTGGTCGTATGACCCATATGCCCAGGTGCCTAGGCGGTTAGGGGCTGGCGCGCCCTTAACCATCCTATGGTTTGCACCGTTGGCGCGATTGCGCCTGGTGCTGGGTTTCTACGCCATATATTGCGTGTGAGCCATGTTCAAACAACAAGGGTGCATTTTGTAGATGCAGAGACAACAAGCTTGAAGAGGGAGACTTCCAGGAGGCCTAACTTCTTCATGTTTCGACCGATTGAGGTGCCGAAAGAGCCCAGAAAGGGGTTTTTGGATGCTCTGAAGCCATTGGAGAAGTCGGTTTATCAGTTTGAGCATTGTAAGACATGTTTTTGAGCACTTTTTGAGCAATTAATAATAATGATCCATTGGAAGCTGGACCAGGAGATGTAGCCCAAGAGAGGGGTGAAATCCTTTATCAATTGCTGTGCTTATGTGTTTATGTTCATTGATTATGCTGCTGTCTATGTGTAATTTTCATAAGTAATCCTTTAATCTATGTGTTACAAACTGATCCATTTGCTTTAAACACATAACATTCACTTGCAATAATTTACAAGTTTTTCAAGTCTTCTTCATTTTAGATCATCGAGCCCACTTGAGATTTTTTTGTGGATGCAGTCAAGGAACAATATTACCCTATTGGTAACTATGATGAACAATACATGAGATGGATTACACTGCAACAAGAGTGGGGCCAAGTAGTGCCAGAGTTCACAAATAATTTCCATACCTTGCACACCAAGTTGGGTATCAAAGACTCTGAGCAACATCTGGTTCTGAAATACCGCGGGGCTCTGCATAGGTACATCCAAATAGAAATGGATTTCCTGGACATCTTATCATTGGGAACTACCTATCGATATGCTGTCAAAATCGAGCAAAAATTTAGGCACTAGAACAAACGGGTGTTCGGGTCTGCAAATCTGCAACAACCAAAGTATGGTAAATACTACCCTCACAACCAACCTCTAGAATATCGGTCTAAGCCACAGGAAAAAAAGGGTAACAGAAAGATGAAGGACACTAGAAAGTGGTGCGATTTCCACAAAATCCCCTGGCACAACACTGATGAATGCCGCTCAAAACAATCATTGGTGGCCGAGATCAAAGAAAACGAGTCGAACCTTGATTCAAAATCTGATTCAGAAAATAATGGGAGAAGACAGATCATCGACGTAGACTATTGTTGTGATCCTATTGTCGCGATCACAACAATTAAACCAGAGGAACCAACAGATCCTGAAGAGGGGGAACACCTTTTTCATTCACAGATGTTGGTGAAGGGGACCCCACTACATTTTATTGTTGATAGCGGAAGCCTGAAGAACCTCATCACAAAAAAGGTCGTTAAACAATTGGGATTGTTGACAACACTACACCCACAACCATACAACATTGGGTGGCTTCGCCAGGGACAAGATCTCCGTGTCAGCTAGCAGTGTCGATTGTCATATGACATCTAGCCCTTCAAGGATGAGGTATTATGTGATGTTCCTCCACTGGATGTATGCGATGTTCTTTTGGGCCAAGCATATATGTGGAAGCGCCATGCTATTTATGAGTCTCGACCCCCTAGTGTCATTATTACTTTGGGGGGTCATCTCTACAAGATACCAAAGGTAGTTCCGATTACTGTCCCACCAAAACAATGCCACAAGGTAATCTCTCGTACTGCAAATTCAACCTCTTCACAATCTATTCAAAAGGTGAACAGAAGGAGATTACAACCACTACAACCTTGGCCCAAGACCTTTCTTTCCAACATAAGCAGATTGATAAAGAGAAAGAAGATATTGTTTCTTCACCTACAATGGTACCTACACACTGTCCAGTCAAGCCAAGATACAACAGGTTGGTTGAATAGATTCAACCTCGCCAACAATAGGTTCATGAAAGTCTTCAACAAGCTAAGCAACACAACTTCTCCAACGAGGCAAGCAACTCACCAAGATTTAGATTCAACAAATGCTTTCCCCTCTCCCCCGGGAAATCAACGCAATGAATATCATTGCTTCCTAAGGAGGGAGGATTGATCCAGGAGGATCTCGGTGGCCACCCACCTATTCCAATTGGTTCAAAACATTTTTTTGGAAACTTACTATTTTTAGCAGTTTTTTCGGGTCCCAAACTTCCGGGGCCATTTTGAGGGCCTAAACAATGTTTTTCACAATCGAGCACCTTAAAAAAGAACAAAGGATTTGATTGAGCCTGTGAAACGAAGATCCTTGTTAATATCTTTCCAACGAGCTATCGTGTGCCCCAAATAGAGATCAAATGTTAAAGTTACACCCCCGGGAAGTTGATATACCAAACTACCCAAAATGGGGTCCACAAAATTATTGGCTTTTCATTTTCCACGGTTAGGGTTTTGGATTTTCTTTATGTTTTTTTGGGTACTGACTGAATCGACAACTCGCGGTTCTCGCACTCGCATGACATGGGGTCGATTCCCATCTGCTACCTCTATAACCTCCAGGTCCATCTACACAACCCCCAGGCATGGGGCACAAGTAAATCGGGGTGAGAATTGAACTTGAGACTTCATTTTTACACATTTCCTTCCATTTACACGACACTTGCCAATCGATCTACACCCCTGTGGGATGGATTTTCTTTATGCTAAAAAGGCCTTTGGAGCCTCATTGTAAAAATTATCTTTTGGCGAATGAGCGTAGCCATCACATCTCTTCTCAGAGATACGCTGCCACCATTCTAGCAAGTCTTTGACTCTGTAATTTTACAGTTCTGTACATTTCACTCATTAATAGAAATTGTGTATTACTATATATCTGTGCCTCTTGTGTTATATACATCTGTTATATCTCTGTTATGTTATTGGATCTCTTACAATATCTCAGTATATTTCTTTATTATATCTCTACTCTCATTTCGTGTTGAAAATAAACCGGATCACCACAATAGCCTATTTACATGCTTTCTAGCTTGACAACCATTCTCTGTCCCTCCAGGATAGACCTTTTGTCTCAACTGTATCACATGCATACAATAACTATGAAATGTTATCATCAATTCCAATTCAGAATATATATATATATATATATATATATATCCCCACATATTTCCAAATTTGACATTTTATTTTCAGATCTGTTTCACACAAGAACCAAATTCACAAGTATGAGATTTTCCTTCCCATAGAGGTTTGGTTCAACATGCATTGGTTTTCTTTATGGGCTTACTTTTGATTCCATATCCAAGACCCTTCTCCCTGCAAATCCATCTTCACATAGCCAAACAAGTTGTTAGTTCTCATGCACATTATATTTTCAAAATTGCACATACTAACATTCAAATCATTTTCATTTATTCAATGGTACAAAGCAAAAGGAAATATCATTATTTACGCATGCATCATTTCAACATACCAAATTTTCCAAATGCAATTCAAATATCAAATGACTTTAGTAATTGTGGCAATGTTCATGGCTACTTTCATACCCAATGCACCCTTGCATTGATTTCAAGTTTTCCACACTTTATGACAAACACTTTTCCATGGTGTTTGGGACCTCAACCAACCTCTCCACCACAAGGCTTATTCATTCTCATTCATTATTACAACATGACTAGGCTTCCTTCTACACACTGATCATGTCCTCAATTTAACGTGTTATAATATGAAACCAAAGTTGCATATGGTTGCATCTAAACACTTCTTTCCTTACTGGTAACTAATGGTGCCAATACTCATGGCCACCCATTTCCTTTCTTTAACACCTTTACAATTCAGGTAGATTATTAGAAGGTCCTCCTTCCTTAATGGAAAATCTATTGTATTCCCTCTTATGTAGCAGGCATTTCCTCAATGCATTCAATTCAATGTGCTTCCTATGAGAACTTTTGTTCCCAATCACTCTTGATTGGTCAATGTACCCATGACACTACTTATTCATGAATTTTCTTGTAAGTATTCTAAATCATTCTTGATTTCCAAAGGTTCATGCCTCTATCATTCAAATTATCTTCTTTTTTGAATCATACCCTTCTTGAGTATCAATGACATTAACCACTCAAAATTATCCTTATACCATGTAGATAATAAAATACTTCAGAGTGGACTCTTACCAAATCCCTTTGTACCTTATGCCACACATGCTTGAACACTTTTATACTTGCTTTGTTTGCCAACACCCTCTCTGATATTACCTCATCCGTGGTGCTTTATGGAGACTTTTAAAATCCCTTCAACAATTTTCAACAACATCCTTCTCATATTCATCTTCTGTTTGAGGTTTTCCATCACTAGTAACTGTCTTTCCCAACAAATCCAATTTCTTTCTACACATGACATCCATCATAGTTACATCAATCATCCAATAAAATAAAAATGTATGTATCATAGCATTTAAATCAATAAAACATTTTTCAGATATGCCCCAACATATCTCTATGCACTCTACCACATTACTCAATGTGTTAGATAGTGCAATCACAATCCAATTTTCAACTATCTCTATAGTCGTACAATTATGAACATCCTTATGCCAAAATACTTACTTGTATCAATATATCAGTCTCTCATACTAGATAAATACAACAAGAAAGGAGTCAACTAACTATTCCCTTGTCCAACTCCTTCTACACAGCCCTGGATTTTCAGTCCAACTGAATTATTTTCCAAGGCCTCATTGCCTTTACTTAACATGGCTTAACCAAGCCTATTGATTCAAACATACTTATTCATTTATTTTCCTTTGCTTTCACAGTGGTTTCTTTTTGAGATTCATAAAAGCAAAACAGATTTTAAAGTGAGAAAAGTATTCCTCCTTTTCTCCTTCTTTGCTTATGCAATCTAGTCCCTGGTATTTTCCTTGAACAATCTTGGTTAGGTTCACCTTAACCTATTTGGATAAATCAACATTCTACAACAACAAGCTTTTTGTTCACAATGAATTATGAACCTGTGCATTTTGCACATTAGCATTTAGTCATCAGAATGTTCAATGTTAATTTTTTAGTCTTCCAGTCATGCATTGTGTTTTAGAATATAATCCAAGATTCTTATATATATATATATATATATATATGATTGCAACCCACTACCCAATTCTCTACTGTCATTAAGGTTGTGACTCTGTTATCCTAACATAGGCTTTACAGAGTGCCTCCACAAGGAACTCCTTCAACATGCAACTTCCTTATTGCATATCCATCACTATCTGTGATGGCCTCAACCTTGAGTCAAATTCAACTTTTTCATTTCAACTGTTTACCAAATATTCCATAAGAAATATAAGCTTGCATTCTTATGATGCATTCTGAACTACATATGCACGTCATCCCATTGTTCTTTCATGCACAATGCTCTTACTACATGCTTCAACACACTGTGAGTCTACTATAGGCACACTTATAGTTTCTTTTATGTATCTACTGAAATTTAGTTAACTCATGATTGTTCATGACCATTTACATCCAACCTTTAAAAGTCTGATCATGTTTCCTTTTATCATGCCAACAGAGCATCCCTGCTCATTTACTCTTTCATCAATTTATACTAGCCTTTCTTGAGGAGATGACACACATCCCTCTCAAGCTATTATTTAGATCAAAACAATCATGACTCTTCAAAATAGAGTCAGTCATGCATCCATGGTATTCATTCTACCTTGATAAGTGTAACTCTTGCCTTACAATTCATTTGTTCAGGCAGTCTCATCGTGCCTTTAGTATACTTATACTCATACATCATACATGTGCATTACTTGCACATTTTATATCATTCATTCATATCTATTTGGTATTAATATCAATATTCATATTGGGAGACCTTATATCACATTCATTCCATGCACTCGAGCATATACAAACATAGAGAAATATTTAGCATGAAAGTTTATTGCTTGCAACTTTTTCCATGTCATTCACCCACATGGACCTTTCAAACTCCCTTATACTTCCTCCTAGAGATATTACAACCATTCTTATGATAAGTCTCATATGAGCACTCAACACCATGTTTCCCTCTCTGTTGAGGGTTTACCGTCATTCACATGACATCCACATGGCAATTCTCACAAACAAATTCATAACTGCGTTTCACTTTTCATATGAAAACAACTAGCAAGAAAACACTCTCTCTTCAACTATTATGAAATCATTGCACAACCCAGAGATACAGTCTGGGCAATTTCAAACGTTCCCAAGGAAACAATACAACCAATTTAGCTTCTCTCCATGCCTCCAACCATTCTTGGTCAATAAACCTTTTTATCAAGGGAATCCTTTTCTAGATTCCCTCTCACTATTACTCGAGCATACCAAGTCATTGTTAGAATATAATGGATGTTCTCATTTTACCATCGACAATATCACTATTTTCACCCAACCATAGGCCGAAGCCACCCTTTGAGCACCTTAACCTTGACAAAGAATCATTTCGGAAGAAAACCCTAGGCTAGATAGCCAAACAAAGGGTAGCACACCTTTCTCCAAGGATAGCGCACCAAACAAGAGATGATCAGATAGTCCAAACCATAACCAAGAGATAGTCCAAGCCAAAACCGAAATCTACTAGCTGCAACAGCTGCAACAACAAATCTCCTCCAAACTTGCGCACAAACTGGGCAACTGCAGTGCTCACAAGTGCTGCTCTGCAATTCTGAGAATGCCTTCCATAATGAAGACTGGCCTCCTGTATTTATACTAATTCTGGCTAACTACCTGGGTCAACTTCTCATTCTGAGTACCTATTTACTCAGTATATATTATTTCTTCTGGCCGACTTCTTCTCTTGGAGGCTAATAACCTAATACAAATTATCCTCTTGAGCCGACTTATCTTCTATGGTTATTATCCAATTCATTAGGGTTTCTTCTTGCTTCCTGGAATATTCTATTCTCATTAGGTTTACACGTGGAGGTAAATACCTCCCGCAACTATCATAATATCAACACTCCCTCCTAGCTAGGGAGGTATTACAGGTAATGGTCTTGAGCACAAACATACCATTCACCCAGTAGCATCAACATAGTTGTATAGACTATCTCATGACTAGATCATGAACACCATCATCACCATCAATGTCATCAACTGCATCATCTCTCAAAACCATACTCCATTTGAGTAATTAGACATGATGATGGATAAGTCACTCACACCACACAAGATCCATTCTTCTAATCTGGACATATTTCCTAGAAGAATAAATGTCTTGAACCATTTTCCGTCTGGGAAATCTCTGTCCACTGGTCATCCATCTAGCTGATAATCATTTTCAACACTGCTGATAGTCTTCAAGGCAATCAGAACAATATCATTCGATAGAACACAACTGTGTCTATCATAGTAGTAAACAACTACAATCCAGTGGTACACTACCACACCAAGTAGCACATATGTAATTTATTAGTGACGTATAGTCACAAACATTGGAATACATCCATAGTCACAAACAGTGGAACACATCCACCACAGTAGTATACATCTATTTTCTAGAGACATACAGTCTTCATAACAATCATCTGATATCAACCTGCACAGAAACAATGTTATGATATGAACTGAATCATCTGGGCCATTCTTCCACTCACATTTGTGAGATCTGGAAGAGCATCTGCCCTCAGAAGGTCAAACATCAATGATGAGCTATCTGGACTATTCTTTTCAAGTAAGGAAGAATAATTGTCCTGATTTCTGAGCTTGGACCATTCCCCACCCTGCGCCATTCCTCCGACACTAAACAAAGTGCAACCTGGAGAGAATGAATCTGCCCTAAGGAATGCCTGCTCTTGATTGCTGAACCTGGACCATTCCCCACCTTGGGCCATTCCTCTGGCACTAAACAAAGTGAAACCTGGAGAGAATGAATCTACCCTAAGGAATGACTATCCGGACCATTTCCAAAGGAAATGACTATCTTGCACCAACCTCCAAAATGAACCATTCCACATGTTAACCACAATGGGAAATCACTATCTGACGAGGCAGGCTAGTCTTCTTGAGTAACCCTCAAGAAGAGAGACTACACTAGAACATTCCCCATGTTAACCAAAATGGGAAATCACTGTCTATGGTACATCAACAATCCATCGAACCATTTTCATTATGAAAATGACCGTTCGATCTAGACCATTTTCCGAACTGGAAAATGCTTGTCCGTCAGAAATCTCAAACCACTTTCCGAACTGGAAAGGAGCTGCTCATCCTAGACCATTTTTTGAACAGAAAAATGTCTATCCATAAATCAATAACACATCAGTGCTCCCTCCCAACCTGGGAGTCATCTCTTCCTTTTTCAATAAGGAAGTCGTCTCCACGAGCTCCAACTTGAGTACACAAACTCTTTCATCTTGGACATAAGCTTTACCAAAATGTTTGCTTATCTGCTCATTTGTGGAGATATGTATTGGAGAACCACTTTCTCCTTTTTGGACTTCATCACGGAGAATGTAATGCTTGATCTCAAATGTAGTTCGGTTTTTCTGGAACATTGGTTTTCTATGAAGGCTTCATATAACTCTGATCAATAAAGTATATCATTGTTGGATTCCTCTTTGGTTCCTGCTAGCTCACAGCATCGTGGCAAGGGTCAGACTGGAACATATACAAGTGGTACTTCTTTGGCCATCATGAGTGTTTTTGATGGATTAGCGATCCATCATCCTGAGCTTATGAGTAACCATTCTGATACAATATCTTTTTTATAGAAAGTCTTCACCATGCTTCTGCTATGCATTGGAGATTCTCCACCAAATTGTCTTCTTACATCTACATACAAGGGTCTCTTTCTGGTATACCTCAAAGATTTGAGGTTGCTCTTCATACGCTCTTTGTTCAATTTCTCTGGAGAACAGTCTTTGCCTTTGTCTGATGTAAAACTCCAACCCATGGATATTGTGGATGACATAATGACTTATGTAGAGGTATGTCTGGTTTACTGGAATGAGAAATCATCAGATTCTTCTCCCTCCATTTGGTAGAACCTCTAGTTCTAGATCTCACAATGCTTTCATTCATAAGTCTTCCATACACTATTCTTCATCACAACTTTCAGTTCCTCTGCTTGATTGCTTTTAGTGAGTTCATATAAGGCTGGTAATCTTTGTGATTCTTGATACAATGACTGGTTGTTCTGGCTTTTCTTTCTTTCTTGGAATCTTCATGTTCTTCCTCATGTTTCTCTTTTAGCTCTTGGGTCCATGGAGTTTCTTATAGATTCCATGCCCTAGAGATTCCACTTCTTTCTTTCATCATAGGATCACGAATGTGGATGGAAAACCAGGGATACTTTAAGGCTTCTTTTCAAAGAAGACTTCTTCTAAGGTCGAACTGAACACGTACTATTTTTCATGGCTTCTACCATGGATATATACTTCATCATCTTCAATGGATCATAGGATTAGCTCCCTCCTAATCCTTGCTTCATGTATGAATGCATGTTTTTGTTTTTGAAGTATATAATCAGCTCCCTCCATCTAACAGAGTCCACGCTTCCATCTGCATCCTTATTGCCTTCTGCAAAGTGACATAAGTCTTTCTCCAATTTCCTCTTGATTGCTGACTTCTTTCTGTCTTTGCTTCTTCTAAGTTTCTTCAAGATTGATTATGATTTCCTCTTATCTTGTAATGGCTTCCACATGATTTGTTTGATGTATTTCATCCTTTCATGTGTATTATCTGACTTGTATAATGATAAAAATCCTTATCTTGTTGTTCTTCCATAGGTATAGTTCTTCTTGGAACATATTATCTTCTAAGAGATAGATATACAAGATGTGTACAAAGACTATGCAAACAAGATATGTACAAGAACTATGAAGAGTGTTGTTACTTTGTCTTTAGAGGAAGAAGTCTACTTTATCCTGCTTGGTTTTCCTTGAGGGTTTCCTTTCTTCGACAACTGATGTTTCGTTTGTCTCCTTCCTTTTGTTCCTGAGAATTCTTGAATCTTGCTGTGAAGGCTTGATTATGGTACTTCTTTTGAGGTTTCTCTTTTTTCACTGATCCTTGATTCTTCTTGAGCACAACAAGTCCAATGTTATTCAAATGTAGGATACTCCTTCCTTGTGTTCATGCTTGCGGAAAATACATCCCATGTCTTGGGAAGATCATTAAGTACCATGTTTACCAATCCCTTCTCTGAAATGATCTCTTCAATAGCTTGTAGTTGATCTCTTAACTGAGATATCCTCACAAAGTATGATGTTATGTTGTCATCATTATTCATCTTCATGTCACATAGCTCATTCTTTAGAATCATTACTTGTCCAATGTTTCTGACTGAGAAGAGGTTTGTTAGGGAATTGTACATCTTCTTCGGTGAGTCAAGATGGGAGATTTAGGGTATCAGGTGGTCTTTTATAGAGTCCACTATGATACTCATGGCATTGATATCACCGTCTTTGAACTTTTTCATATCTGCAACATTCTGTGGTTCCTTCTCTTTTCCTTCTTCAAACTCTGATTCCATGATCTTTCCTTTCACGATATCCAACACTTTATTCTTGGCAAGGATGAGGTCAATCCTTGTCTTCCATGCTCTGAAGTTAGAAGCTCCATATAACTTGTTTTCTGACTTCATGGAGTAGGTCATGGCTTCTTTGACTTGGTCAACCCTAGATTTGACCAAAAACTCAAACTTGACGCCTTGGCTTGCTGAGAGTACCAAGAGATGTGCTAGGCTAGGGCGCACTGGTATATCCAGAAATTAGGTCAATCCCTTCACTTAAGGCGCCTCAATGAGAGGATTAGGGTTTCTTCAATTGCACCTGCTAGTAACCCTAACAACAATGCTTTAGTGACTACTCCTGCTAGAAACCCTAGCGACAGTTCTTCAACGAGCTTAATATCCTTATGGCTATGCTTCCTTCCAGCGGTTAGACTGAATGAAGGAGGTGTGGGCCCATAAACTGTCAGAATATAATGGATGTGCTCATTTTACCATTGACAATATCACTATTGTCACCCAACCATAGGCCGAAGCCACCCTCCAAGCACCTTAACCTTGACAAAGAATCATTCCGGAAGAAAACCCTAGGCTAGATAGCCAAACAAAGGGTAACACACCTTTCTCCAAGGATAGCACACCAAACAAGAGTTGATCAGATAGTCCAAACCATAACCAAGAGATAGTCCAAGCCAAAACTGAAATCTTCTAGCTGCAGCAGCTGCAATGACATCTCTCCTCCAAACTTGTGCACAAACTGGGCAACTGCAGTGCTCACAAGTGATGCTCTGCAATTTTGAGAATGCTTTCCAGAATGAAGACTGGCCTCCTGTATTTATACTAATTCTGGCTAACTGCCTGGGCTGACTTCTCATTTTGGGTACCTATTTACTCAGTATATATTATTTCTTCTGGCCGACTTCTTCTCTTGGAGGCTAATAACCTAATACAAATTATCCTCTTGAGCCGACTTGTCTTCTAGGGTTATTAGCTAACTCATTAGGGTTTCTTCTTGCTTCCTGGATTATTCTATTCTCATTAGGTTTACACGTGGAGGTAAATACCTCCCGCAGCTACCATAATATCAACAATCATACCTATATGGATACCATCCTCTTCTGGATGTCAACCTGACCTATTGGTCATCTAGAAGTGCCCCAACACTTTACCACATTTGGGATCAATATTTCATTAACTATTCTATCTTATCCTCCTAGTGTAATATATAGTCAATATCATCAACATTTTACTTATGCTTCTATAATCAGATCATCCCCAACCATATGATCTATGACATCACCATATTTTTAATCCAATGATAGACTATAATAAGTATATGTGCATGTTATATGTATGTTCAACCCTTTCCATATGCATTTTAGCATATCCTCGTGCACCAAGCATTTTACCCAGGATGGAAATGCAACCGTATTTGACTTGCTTACCTCTTGCATTTTCATGCATATGCACACTCTTAAGTTAATAGGGATACACACTCCCTTAGCACAACCATGAGCTTTTGAACTTTCTCATGTCAATTCATTGCTACTTTCATGAAGGTTGTTTTCAGTCTATAGGGATCCTTTTCACTTTCTTAACTGGTTTATTCCAACAACAATTTTCATTCATTATAGGTCAAGTAAATTGACCTTACAATTTCCACCAGTCCCCTAGTCGTGAGGGGTTATACATACAGGGTTTATTCTCATTTATTAAAGTGGATTTTTTTTTTTGATTGCCATGGATCCTATCACTTCATGTTCAATTCCTTTAACCACGAGGAATCATTTCTGTAAGGGTCTTACCCCTCAAATAAACGATCACCATGGTTTCTAGAGGCTCCAACTGCCCACTTTTGTTGGCAACTTCAACCTATTCAGTCCATTCACTTCCAAGTATTGATATTAGTGTCTATCAACATAATCCCACTCCCGTGGGAGTAGTTATAATTCTACCAAAACAATGATATGCTCTCTCCGCTACACATCAACATGTAACTTTTATGTTGTAAGAAATTTGAGAACGAAACCTCAATCAAGGAGCTGGTGTAGATAACATATAAACTTTTCCAATGTAGAGGAAATTTTCTAACATGCTTGTCTTTGCCTTGTTATACCAATTCGGTGACTGATTTCTAGCCCATCCAGGCCTATTGTTTGAATCTTGCTTTGATAGATAGGGTATGGCAGGGTGCCCTCCCCCTTAAAGTTTTTCTAGTAAAATTTTTAATCGACTCTTTCATGAGCCCATGTAGGTTAAGTGTTGTTTCCTACTCTGACACGACTCTGTCACACACCTAACCCCCTAAACATAATTTTAAGGGATGGGGGTATACATTTTCCTCTTTCCTAAAACTCCCTTTATTCCTCGAATGAGGACACCATCGCTGTGTTCTCACCAAGAGATTTCCAACGACTGAAACCTTGCCCAAAATCGAGCTTTGGTTTGAAAGTTATAGCCTTTCAAAGTTTTTGGGGCCTCATTGGCCAATGGCCATCCCCTTCGCCACATGGCATCCACGTAGCTCCACCTCTCTCGTACCGTCTGACATGGCACGATTGTGACCTAGGTCGTCACTCCCTGACGATGACATGGTTGTTGGTTGCATGGAGTATCTCTTGATCTTCGTGAATACTGGGACTTCGATTCTTTGTCATTCTTGTGCATGTCTAAAACTTCCTCGGAGACCTGAAGTCCTAGAGTCCCTCTCCACACCGAGATCTATGGTGGAATTCTGTCCACCTTTAAAGATCTGACCAATGAGGGTTCTATCCACCAAGCAAGGGAGCCTACTGTGATTTCTCACTCAATCACTGTAGCTCCATTTATCATCTTGATTAGAAAACACTGTCCAATCGCTCCTGTATCCAAAACAACTTATTTACTCAGTTCTCCTCAGAACCAGAGAGATTTGCATGCTCTTCTTCTTTAGGAAGGGTCCCCCAGACCCATGCATGTATCCTCCCTTCTTCTCTCTCCTTTTTTACCTTTCTTCCTTTTCTTGCCTTATACAACGAGAGTTCGTGGGTCAGATCCCCAAATCCATGGGTCAGATCAGAATTTTCTAGATGGGTACTCTGCCTATTCTTTCATTAATCTCTGAAGAGGAATTTTTCAACTACCAAATTGACTGGTAAATGGATTTCTCTGGGCCAGAGGACAACCTTGGGCTTTGAACCTTTTTAATTTAACAGAGCACTATCTGGCATGGGTCGTCTCAACCATTAATGGTTGCCTTACTGTCCCCTCTCATGCATCATGATCTACATTGGTAACCATCTTTCAACAGTCATGCCACAATTTCCTTTTTACATTAATAATGTAAATATTTTCATAATAATAGGTCTTCCATAGTCTGTTTGTAAAATATAAGTATAGTTAAAAGTTGGGGGAAACAAGGGTGTTACACAAGTTGTTTCTTATTATGAACACACAATATAGACACGGAAGACTCGTTGATTCCATTCCTCTTCAATTTTTCAGTAGTTAATATTTTCCCATGTGCCTCGAGCTAAAATAAGATGTTCACTTTGAGGATAATTTCTCTCGCCCAAATATTCTTCCACACAATGTCTAGATTTGGTTGTCTAAATATATAATGGTAGAAGGAGGAGTATCCCTTGCTAACTATGTATCCTCTATTTTTCTCAAGCTAAATTAACTCATCCTTCATTGTTCTTTCTATCAACGCTGATCCTCTTAGCATTGAGCACAACTACAAAATTTCACTTTGCAAGTCCTCAAGGGGCTTGATTTCTTGAATTGTTTTCAATTGAGTCCACTGTTTATGATCGTAATGAGAAATTTCAATTAGGGAGGAAATCTTGCGATTCTCTATCCATGACTCAAGTCAAGGAACTTCTAGCATAATTTGTAGGGTTTCTCTTGATAGGTTTCTAACCGTTATATATACATCGATGTTTCATTTCTATGGAGATATTTGAGATTTGATTTGATAAGGAAAATGAGATTTTCATGAGCTTCCACATCTAGGGGCTTGGAGAGTTAGAGGGCATCCTATCAAGATACTGTTCTTGTCAAATGTAAGAAAGTAATTCCTTAATAGAGAAAATTTCCACGAAGCATCATTTCCGGAACATCGCTACGATAGGATTTTTGCACCCATGACTTCATTCACCAGTTTTAGCTCTTAAATTTCCATATCTCCATCTAAGAGTAGGTCTAGGACCTTGTTCCAATCCATTAGAGATATTTTTTTCCTTGAGTTTGTCCTCCTTTTCTAGCATATGAAATTTCACATTTATTTTCCTAATTCCTTTTGAATGGTTCTTGGTGTGGTGAAACCATAGCTTAAAAAGGGCAATGGCAAGAAGAGCTCTAATTTAATTAATATCATTATGCCACAAACACTGAGTTAGTTCAATCCCTATCCTAAAATCTTCCTTTTCATTTTTCATGGGACTAGGATTTCAATTTGATAATGAATTTTGGGGATAAATCAGAGTTTGTTTTAGATTTGAAGAATATGAATCCATCCTTTGAGGATCCGAGTCTTTTTTCCTTTGTAATTGTATAAATAAACCTCTTGGCAGAAAACAAAGGGAGGAGGAGAATCAGGGAAAGAGCATGTAGTGTGTGTGCATAATGTAATAGAGAAGGAGAATCAAGGTTTTTAATAAAATAGAAATTGTAGACCCATTTTACTGTGCAATATTTTCATTTCTCTGGCTATTTCCATTGAAGGCTTGTACATGAAGTGTGATCATGTTTTTGTTTTTTGTTGGATATTTCACATCCCTGTAAATGTATGCATTATTGTTGAATTGATATGGGGTCGAGAGACAACGTGTATATCTAAGTCTTAATTGATTGAGCCTTGAGGAGCGAGAGTGAGTCCATTTAAGTCCTGGTGGAACAACATCGAGGAGTCTGAGTCAAAATTCCTATGAATTTTGTAAGTCTTGAATCTGTCAGAAAACAGAGAATTCATGAATCAAATCACTGTGCACAGTCACATCACACCTAGTTTGGAAAGGGAAGAAATTTGCAGCCCAGATTGGAAGTAGATAGAAATTGAGGAACATATTGAAAATGATTGAAAGCAAAGATCAAGCCTATGTAGAGGATTTAACCGGAACGAGTACAACTGGACCGAAGCCAAATAATAAGCAAGAAAGTTGGTTAAGTGTTTCCCAGTGGCCATTTTATCCAATTGGATCTGGATTTACTAGAGATTGCAAATGTACATTTATCGTATCAAGAGATCGAAGACAAAATAGAGCCTGGATCTATCGGGGCTTACACCACCTTTGCTCTTTCATAAGGGGTTACTTAATTTTGTCCGGGATGTTTTTGGAGCATTCTACATGATTGAAGGTGTGTTATTGTAAACATTTCAATGTTTGCACAATATAATTTTTTCCAATAGATAATTTTCATGTTGGATTTTATATAATTTAATTTAATCTAATTTTACAGTCTAGTTTAGTTTAGTTAGATATTAAATTGATGTATAATATCTTTTTATTTGTAGGAAAAGAACAGATATTAAATTGATGTATAATATCCTTTTATTTGTAAGAAAATGGTTCTTTTCATCTAGAGATTTGACTACTTTGTGTACACAAAAATATATATACCCTATCTCCTCCACATTTGAACATATTACTTTTAAAAAAGCACATAATCTTAACTATTAATTCCACTCAAATTTTATATTTTTTATGTTTATCATAATTTGATAATTTACTTTAAAAAAAATCAATTTTTTAAATGGAAGTATTCATGATTTTTACAGCTCTGAGTAACCCTTCAATTTTTGTTGAGTTATTTATTATGTCTAAAGAATGGTATATTGTAATCACTTTTGGTCAAATAGTTTTGAATTTCAATTAGTTGCTTGTGACTACATAAGGATTTCTAAAGTTTGTTAATTTTTTTTATTAATTTTAATCTTTTCAAAAATAAAATATAATTTTTACTTTATAAAATTTGAAATTCTTAATTTTCTGTTGATTGAGTACAATGATATGACTATTTTTATCTGGTTTTAATAGGTATTGTCAGATTAAAATATTAAAAAAAATCAAATTTCTTTTAAAACATCACCTAGCCATGCCATTTAATGTCATCGTCCTTGTAAATAATATAAGAAGTCTAGAATAATCGATGGTGGTGGGGAGGGTGGATTCAAAAAGACCATTTGGTGGGTTGAGTTGTCAAATCTCATTTAATGCTCTAAGGTGTCGCCCTGGTGACACAATGTGTTAGTCTTACATCTTGCATCAAAGGCTGCACTAATGGCCTTTGTATTCCTTGATTTGCTTGCATAAAGAAATTTAGTGTAAGAAAAAAAAAATCACACTATGTCAAAATTCCAGTCGAAATAATATAGCAATTTAGTGAAAAAAAAATCACACTATGACAAAATTCCACTAGGAATAACATTCTAATGTGTCAAAGATATATTCTCTTAATTCATGTCTAAACATGTCAAGTAAAACTGAGATGTGATGGAATGACAACATTCTAATGTGTCAAAGATGTATTCTCTTAATTCATGTCTAAACATGTCAAGTAAAACTGAGATGTGATAGAATGATTCATGTGTACTTGAAAAAACAAATTAAAAAGAAGTTTGAAATGATATATGAGCTCTATACAAATGCATTTTAATGTTTCTAGATGCCTTCTGATTTGTAATTCATTCTGACAAAAAGAGTTTTCAATATGGACTTTGGACATGGCTTCTTGGTACACAAAATATGAGCTCATGTGAGGGCTATCAAAGAAGAAATTATGGAATGATATAGTTTTTTTGGGAGGTCACAACCTTTATACTCTATCCCTCGTTCTTTTCTCTACTGTATTGCGTTTCCTAGCTAAATATTGGGATCCTTAAAGAAATAAACAAAGTCGTGTTGCTCACTCACTTTGCTGAAGCTTTCTCACGCCAACTATTTTTGTCTTGGGTTATTCTAAAAGTTAGTTGAGCTGACGATCGTTGTTGAGCTAGAACATTGGGACTAAACAAGAGAGTTTTAATTTTGGGTCTATATGATAAGATCTTATTGTTTTCGATGTAGGGATCGTGTTGTTTTAAATGCTTAATTGTGATCGAAAATTTCCAATATGAAGGTTTGATGCTTCCTTCCACTAGTGGGTCAACAAAGGAGAATTTGGGGATTTTGAGAGACTATTTGCCATCCCTTTTTGATCAATATGTAACCGAATTTTATGGTATTCTGCAATTCTTGTTTATGAGAAGCTCCATGGCTTGAGAATGGAGACATTCGAATGAATCCACGATGAGACTCCATATGAAAATCAGAGAATGTAGACATTCAAATGAATCCATGATGTATCTCCATATGAAAATCAATGATGAAGAATTCTTTGCACCAGAATGAGTACAAAAGGCTTGGATAAGATGCAACCCCAGTGTTAGAGCAGGAGGCCACCTTTCAGCCTCTGATTCTATTGTTGGAGTAACTGCAACGATTCCAACATTATAATCGTGCTAGTAAGAAACTAAATTGCATAAATGTTTGGTTTTAATTATATTTCACAATGAGTAGTTTGTTTCCACGTATGCGATGGTTGTTCATTTTGTAAAGAGAATAAAAGACAAAATTATAAACTTGCAACAAAAGTGGTTGTTTTTATATCCGATCTTTTTGATTACCGATGAAGAATTTCTAGTCACTTTACAGGAAAGGGAGACAATGAATTTTGTGTAATTCAGATTTACATCCAACTAGGTCGGTGGCATGAGTAGGAAATGGATGGTTCTACCAATTGATGGCGCCAATGAGTTTGTAGAGGGAACCTGCAAATCGACTGAGAACTTGTTGGAATCAATTCCCTGCCTTTTAGACTTGAAAGTTGATTCCATCTTTACTTTGACCAATGCAATGCATCTCATGATTGAGGATTTGTCTCATGTCTTGAAATCTCTTCATTTACCCACTATCCCACCTGCTCAAAATATCGATATAAATATTTATGAGAGTGAAAAGCAACAATTGGGGGAAACATTGTGAAAATAGAAGGAATGCATGCCTTTTAGGTATTTTTTAGTTCTTGTAGTTACTTGTTAATCAATACTAGATTCATTTCACCCTTGGTCATGTTTGTTCCCAGGAGAAAAAATTCTCATGAATATTAATCTCATCTCTATCATATCTTAATTGTCCTATCGTATCCTACCTCTAAATTTAGAAGACTAGGATCCTAACTAAAATTGACATTACAATTTTCTCTAGCAGATTTGATGGTATTTATTTGGATCTTATCTCCATTTTAGGTCAATTAGACACATTAAAATACTATCTCAGCTTGGTTGACATCAAGTGGAGGGATGCCCTTATTAAGTTATTGAATCTCAAGGGTAATCCTATCTTCTATTTCAGTTCTCAAGGCCTTATTATCTAGTTTTCTTATAGGGACCAATCCTTCCTTTGAAAGGTTGATTAAAGCCTAACTGGGTTAAGCTTTGAAGATATTCTATCCCTTCATTGTGAAACCAAGTGTTTTCGTAAAATGTGTATTTGCATGGTGTTTTTGAGAAGTGGTATAAAATATTCATGTTATATGGAGTATTTGTGTATTTTGTCACCTAAGACCATTTAATGGGAATGAGAAGAGAGCATGTCTAGGAACTATTATAGCTCCTTAGTCAGACAAGTTTGTCTTCAAAGCTGGTTAAAAATAAAGGCATATCACTTCTACAAGGTGTTCCTTCTTGAGGATTCACAAGGTACATGGAACTTCTTTTAGTGACCGCCATTTCAAAATTTCGATGGGTAAATTCAAAATTGTTTTTAAACTCTAGCATTTTTTGTGTAGATGATGTGTTTGAAGGATTGGTGCCAATTCTAAAATATAATTTGGATGGACACAATGTGTGCATTTTATTATATGGGTAGACAAAAACTGACAAAAAATATACAATGGTGTGTTTCTTGGTTTATGTTTGGTTGTTTTTCTCCTAAAATTTGAAACCTATTACTTTACTTTGTTTAAAAAAACAATCATTAATACTTGATTGAGAATTCATAA
The DNA here is from genome assembly GCA_010110895.2 of Picea sitchensis. NCBI lineage: Eukaryota > Viridiplantae > Streptophyta > Pinopsida > Pinales > Pinaceae > Picea > Picea sitchensis. The sequence continues at coordinate 83,953 of SNQJ01S0002275.1, forward strand.
GTGGCAATTGTGGATCTCCCAAGGCATGGGGAAAACATGGGTGCCTAATAAGAAAGGATTTACATTCAATCCCTAATATTCACTAGCTCAAAATCAAAATCCTTACAGTTTAAGTTTTTAAGATATGTTGGATACGGGTCGGGTGACCAGGCTTAAGCTTCACCATGTTTCCATATGTACTAATTTCCTGTTTCAAACTGAATCAATTCCCTTGGACAACATCCAGATCAAGTACACCACATAAATACATTATGATCTGGATACCACCATGCAAAAGGGACCAATAGAGGATCCCAATCATAACTTAGATGTAAATATGAACTCATAGTTACCATGGAGGGCCTAAACCCAACAATGGAGATGTAGAGGGGAAAAAGGTTGATACTCCAACGGAAATGCCAATTATAGCTTCTGGGAACTTCTTCTTATTCACCAGGGATGCAATGTAGTGGCATAATATCTGCTGAGCAATATTTGACACAAAGAAGATCCATAAAAAAATCATCTAATAGCTAAAAATCATCCTCTATCCTCTGGATTGGCCTTGTCAAACGTAAATTGAAATATCTTAAACCAATAGTCAAATACCTATCTGGGTTTATTCCAGCCGTGGGAGTTGAAATCCTGTCTTAAGTGTACAGGTCCAAATAGGCAGTTGGAGCAACAGATCTACGAACCACTACACGTTCTTCACACATTATAAGTTTACTAGGTGCTCACTCTGCTATTTATATGATATTATCCATCCCTCAATGGACATCTTATCTTATGTGATTAATTTAACAATGTAGATTACATACATAATGTGTGTGTGTGTGTGTGTGTGTGTGAGAGAGAGAGAGAGAGGGAGAGAGAGAATACATAATTCCTATAGTTTCCATAGCCAAAGGAACCAACAAGCAAAACCACCCACCTGGTATTGATGCTATCACCATATTCTTCTTCTTTGCTCTTAGATGGGTGCCGTTCTCGATTGTAAATGGGAATTCAAATAACACCATTCCCAACAAATGCATCTAGGCGAGCATGTAGAAGAAGGCCATTCAATCCCAAAATCAATACACAAGAGAATAAATCATCATATTGCTAACAAAACTCATCTCTTCCCTCTTCAGAAAATAACAATTTTCATGCACACAATCACCCACAATCACCCCGACTGCCATGGGAGCTCTGTAATTCGCTTCCTTTAAATTACATAGCTCTGCAATTCACTTAATTTTCTTGCTTTAAATTACAGAGCTCCCACAAGCTTCCCTTGAACCATCCTTTTCCCACTTTGCTTTGCAAGTCTTTTCTTGCTTTAAGTTCTTAACCTCGTTAATGAGTGATTCATTAAGGGATTGCATCTTTGTGAACTCATAATTTTTTTTGTAATATATTTTATTAGTTATTCATTATCCTTTTGCAATTTGGAGACATTTTATTTTGATTCCTTTAACTCCTCTATAATTTTATATATCTCCCCCCTCTTTGTATCCTTAATCCATTTATTTGAGAAGAGTTATTCAAAATTTTCCCATGTGGGGGAGTTTTTAGTACCTTCATCAAGGCTATCCCACAAACAACAAGCTTCACCCCTCAAGTAAAATTCTACCTTCACAGGACTCAAATTATTTTCCTTTATCATCCTCAACCATTCCCTGAGATTGATTTCATCTTTATCTTCATCTCCACTCAAGCTAGGTATTGCCATTGATTGTTAATTGAGGTATAACCCAAACCTCAACTTAAAACCTCAATATATTAGGAATAATGATCTCAAATAGTAATAATCCTTGTTTTAATATACTATTATATGTTTTCTCTTTCCAATGGCGTTTGAATCAGCTCAATCAAACATTCCAATCAAAACTTATGATAGTTTTAAGTAAACATACGTTTGAAGCCCTGATTTAGAGTCTGTCCTACTGGCCGACCTTCCTTCTAATGTATTTCTGAAATTTTGGCCCCTATGAGTATGAAATTTCAACCTACAGTACTATTAAATGTCTTCTCTGCAATTCCATAGGTCTGACCAAAATTGTATGTGCCAAGTGAAAGTTAGGGTAACTTTCCCAAACCTTGCTGAATTTTGGTCTGTTCAGGAGAACAAACTTGTACATAATGCCATACACCCACTATTTTATATCTGATTTTGAAACTTGTACCATAAATATTACATAATCTCCTCTTTCCAATACAACTAGTCTCACATAATTTGTATCCTTTATGAAGAAGATATGATGGTTTTACCCATAACACATGTTTGAGACTAGCTACAAGACTAATAAAAAACCCTATATTTCACAGGTTGTATCTCCGAAAGTTCAATGATCCATAAGATAAAATTCTTACCATGGATACCCTGATATGTATTCTAAACAACCTCCAAGTTTTGCTTTCTGAAGTGGCCCATAAAATTTTTATAGTGAAAATTCCAAGATGACTTGCTTTAGGCAGCAAAACCCTAGGATCAATGCTCTAAAATTAAATGTAATGATCCAAATGCTTAAAATACCACAATAGGACATAAGTACACACCATGTATAGAATGTGAGGATGGAGAAAAAATCCAAGATAGATAAGTTACACAATAACACCTTAAAGAATAAGAGAACCTCCTCCACATAATTCACATGTCTACAATAATGAATACATGATCTCTATATATACATATTCAAAATTGCACATGAGGATCCTTTACTATTAGGCCGACCCAATTACATATACATTTACACATTACATGTACATTTAGGCCCATATGGATAGGGTCATATCAGATACATTTATCCCTATGTATGCTCCCCTTAGGTCATAAGAATACATTTTTGAAAAAAATGGGAAATTTTGAATTTTGGAAAATTTGGGTAATTTTCCATACCATGACGTCAGGATGATGTGGAGGGTGACATGGTGGTGATGTGGATTGAAACAATGGAAGTTCCATGGTGGTAGTCGATGTCATAGTGGCAAAGTCTATGTAATGTCCATATTTTTTAATTCCCCTGCTCCACATAGAGAGGCGACCTTGTCAGTTTATGTCAGCCTGACCAGAGGAATAAAATGAGGTTAACAATGAGCTTGGATAAATTGAAGGAGGTATATGAGGCCCAAGCTAGTCCCTTCACCATATTTAATCACTAGGGTCATTTCCACACAATCCGCTCTTGGTTTTGTGGCATTCTGACGATTTCTGTAATTTTGGGTTATTATTGAGCATACTTTAATTAATTACACTAAATGTACTATTTGGTTCATATGATTTGAAGGGATACCTTCATGTAATAGCTCATTGGAATAAGGACGAAAATATCTAAAGGGAATTACGACGTCTAGGAATGTCTTAGAAGCCAATTAATCACTTTCCGACATAAAAAGGGGTTCAAAAAGGGTTATAAAGTGATTTTAATCTTCATGTGGATTTGGTAAAAGAGAGGAAATATATAGAAGGGGTTTGGAGGAGTATAAAGGAAGGGAGACACTTCACCTACTCATTATGATTTGATTGATCTCTTGTATGGTGCTCTTGGAACCATTTTTTCGTTAGGGTTTTGCAAAACCCTTCCATTGTTGGTCTTGTTTCGATGGTGCAACACCCACCCTAGCTAGACAAAGGAGAAGATCCATTCCGTATATACACTTGCGCTTGATTGGGTGATTCTATTCAACATTGTAGCCTTGAGAGAAGGACTGCATGGTTTCCTTATGGAGGCCAATTCATATTTTATGTAGGTTTGGAGATGCCATGAAAGATTTGTGGCATTTGGAGGGTTTGGAAGGGGCTGATATACCATTTTTTTGTAGGTCGTGGACACTTGGAGGCAACGCATGACATTTGGAGGCCACTAGGGATCGCTTGGAGGACTGATCCCTCCCTTTTATCATACCATGAGGATAGAGGAGGGCCGTATGAGCTTTTGACATGTCGTGGGTATCCTTTTGCAGGCTGCGGGGAACAATTGTTGGCTGCTGGGTCACTTATTCATGCCGCAGAGTTATCTTGAGGAGGGACGTGTTCTCTATGTGAATAATAGAGGGCCAAGGAGGGTACCTGTAAGCAATTCTCTTTATATTTGAGGAGAGATGGCATCATTTCCAGGCTTAGATTTGTTACTGTGTGTTCAACTGGCTTAGTAACCAATAAGTGTCCGTGTGTTAGTGTTATTTTGTAGTTGTTAGTACAACCAATAAGAAATTGTGTATTGAAGTGATTTGGGGTTCCAATTTCATAATAAAGGCGCCATATTTGTCTCTTCTATTTTATGTGTAATGGCATGCATGTAATATGTTTGACAATATGTCTATCTTTGAAATATATCTAAAGTGTTGTAAAAAGTTACCAACAGTATTAATTCAAAGTGTTTAACAAATTTACACAAAGAGAAACAAAATTTTTTGGACAACAATTTAATATTCAAGCCTAGCCTAGTTGGGGGACATTATAATGGTATTAGAGCGTTGTATCCTCCCATCTCGGAGGATATTCAATGAGAAGAAATTTTAGATGGAAAATCAGTGGGGTCAAGATTTGGAAAATCAGTGGGCACAAGATGAGGAGTTTATAGATTGTTTGGGGGAGTATATGGCAAATGGTGATACATTTTACACAGTTGTGGCATCCAAAGAATTTTTCACTAGCAAACATCCTGAGTGATATGAGCTCTAATTAGCAGTGGATGAGGAGTCCTTTAAAAGAACAGGGAATAAATTGAAGGAGCATAAAGTATAAATTGACCTTTTGGATGAGCATGCACCTATTTATGATAGGGATGTGTGCAATGAGGATGATAGGGAAACAATATTTGATACACTATTAAAGTTGTCCTATGAGGGTAATGACATTAACATATGTGATGGACATGATAATAACCCATGTGATGTAGTTTCCCAATCAACATCAACATCTTATCATTGCTATGATGCTTATGACTATTTAGGTGTGAGTACACCGAAGTATGATGAAGAGATAACATTGGAAGAGTTACCTTTGGAGGCTGATATCCCTTCTCAGGAGTTATTTATAAAGGACAAATCTGATTTTGAGAAGTGTTAGGAAGAAAAAAAAATCCAAAATTTGATTGAGAAGGATTTTTCCCATGGGACACATCATTGGACAAAGCAACTGAAGGTAAGAAGAAACAAAATTATAGCAACCATGAGACATTTTGATGACACACACTCATTGGTGGCAGATTGTTGTTGGAGAGCTTCAAGGTCACATGATAGTTTGGAAGGAGAGCCACCCCTTGCGTATTTTCATGCGTTTGTATGACCCAAATGTTTATGATTATGTACATGTTTTGCATTATGGGGATCATGAGATATTTCTTTTGGAAATCCCATTGAAGGCTCAAGTCATGACCACTGGTGAGATAGTTGAGAATATACCTTGTGGACCAACCAACAAGGAAGTGTATTCTCCCATAGATTGTGGGGATAAGTATATTACTAATGAGGACACATTCATTTGGCATCCAGGTTTAGCTAACACCAGTGTAGTGATATATACAATGATCAACATACATGATGTACATACACATCATGATCCAGATTTTATGAGCATAACAAAATGACTACAGATCTATATACACATAGATACAAATAACAATAACAGAGATACAGTAAAACTTGGCTTCTATTTAATAAAGAAATATGATGAAACTGTAAAATGTAGATTGAAACAAGCTTGCTAGAATGGTGGCGACTTATCTCTGAGAAGAGATGTGGCGACTTATCTCTGAGAAGAGATGTGACGAATCTTCTCATTCACAAGAGGATGAGTACAATGAGGCTCCAAAATATTTTTTACATCAAACATGAATTCCCAAAACCTAGACATCCAAAAACCTAACCCTAGGAGATGAAGCACCAAAAGTCATGTGGGCCTCGTTGGGGTAAGTTGGTACATCAACTTCCCAGGGTTGTAACTTTTGCATACGATCTCCGTTTGGGGTGTTTGATACCTCGTCAGAAAGGTCCATCCGAGAAGTAAAAATTTCTCAATGGATCAATGCATGCCATTGACAACCCCTGACCTCCCAAAATTCCAAAAAAATGTCGTTTATGGCCTCAAAACGACCCCGAAATTTTGGGACTCGAAAATCTAGAAAAAAACTGCCAAGCTAAAAACTTTAATTGGAAAGATGAAAGTTGTATATGAGCCAAATGGAAGAGGTGGGTGGCCACCAATATCCACCTGGATCAATCCTCCCTCCTTAGGAAGAAATGGTCTCCATTGCGTTGAGTTCCCCCATCAGATGAGGAAACTTCTGCTGAATTTGGCCCTGGGTGAGCCACTTGCCTTGGTGCAGGAGCTTCCCTACCTCGACAACCCGATAAAGCTGAAGCTTTTGTTGGCAAGTTCACTTGAACTGTGTGCCCAGGATATAATCATTGGATGCCTTTTCCACGTAGTTAGAGTTGAGCTCTGTTGGTGTCAATTGTTCTGCTATCTCTGAGGTGTCCAATAATGGTGGAAAATATGGCCGAAGGAGGTCCACATTAAATACCTGGTGCAAGACAAGGAAGGGGGGAATGTTGAGCTAAAAAGAAGTTTCTCCCATGGCCTTGGTGATGGTGTAAGGTCCATAACGGAGTGGACGAAGCTTCCGATGGGCCCCCGTAAGGCATTCTTTCTACAAGTGCAACCAAAATTTATCTCCCACCTGAAAATTGTGTGGCACCTGGTGTTGATCATGGAACTTATTTTACTTGGCATTGGACTTCTATAAAATATCCTGAACTTGTTGGTGGATGTGCTAGATCTTCTCAATGAATCGGTTAGCTTTGTTGGCTTCATTTTGACCATGGGACGAGTCTTCCTGGGTGAATGCAAGGCATAATGCAACATCCATGGGACCCAATGGTTGAAATCCCAACCCCACCTGAAATGGGATGTGGTCGGTTGAGCTATGTATGACTCTATTGTAGTTGTGATGAAGATAGGGAAGACACTCATCCCATGTGTAAGGATTCTTGGAATTGTACATGTGCAGGATATGCACGATCATCGGGTTGACGACCTCGGTTTTGCCATCTGTTTGGGGGTGGAAGGAAATGGATTTGGTAAGCTTGGTGTCCAAAAATGACTAGAGGCTCAACCAAAATGTGCCGAGGAATTGACTTCCCCGATCTGAGATGATGGTTTGTGGTATCCAAAAATGTACCCACACTCGTTCGAAGAAGAGCTTGGCAGTGGCTTCTGCTATGATGCTCTTCTTGCAGGTGGCCATAATTTCCATTTTAGAAAAATGATCAACCACCACAAAAACATAGTCATTTTACCACTTGGTTGACCTAAGGCTCGACATGTAGTCCATCGAGATGGATTCCTAGGGCCTTTCAGGAGTAGGCAGAGGGGTGTACATGCCTTGTTTCTTAATGGTCAGTTTGGCAATGGTGTAGGAAATGCAAGACTTGATATACTTGCTGACATCCTAATACACTGCCACTGCCTTTTCTACGTTGAAGTTTCCTGCTAGCCGACTGTAGTGGGATTCCCAAATCAGCATCACTCGCTCACTTGATGAAACACATATATGGACAAGATGGCACAACAACCCATCTTGAATATGGAAATCAATGATAGTTGTGTTTGCGCCCAACATCTGGTAGGTGGCGGCGAAGTCAAGATCTCTCTCATAGAGTTGGGGCCATCCGGATGTCTCGTGGCCGAAGGGATTTAACACCGTGGTGAGTGTTGCAACTGGAGGGAGGCTGAGGCAATCATCGATTTGGTTGGTTCTTCCTATCTTATAATTGATTTTGAGATGGAACTGCTGCAAGTATGTGGACCACTTCTGATGGCGGTCATTCTGCAATTTGCCTTATGTCTGCATGAACTATGATGGCTGATGATCGGTGTGGATGTTTGTCTCCTTCCAGAGAATGTAATGTCTCCACTAGAGGAAGGATTTCACAATAGAGTACATTTCTTTGTCGTAAGTAGGGTAATTATAGATAAAATCTGATAGTGTCTCACTATGATAGACCATGGGGTGTCTTTGTTGAGTGAGAACTGTGCCCACAACATAGTCTGAAGCATTTGTCTCGATCTCAAAGGGTTGTTGCAGGTAGATTAATGAGAGAAATGAGGTTGAGCACAAGAGTTGCTTCAAATAATCAAACACTTGCTGTTGTGATAGGCCCAACATGAAATTTTCCTTACCACCACCCTTGGTTACTTTGCTGAGGGCCCATGCAATATGGGAGAATCCCAACACGAACCTGTGATATAAATTGGAAAGGCCTAAAAAGATCCGAAGCTCAGTGAGTGTGGTTGGGGCTAGCCAGTCACAAATGACCTAGATCTTGGCTGGATACACCTACACCCCATGCTCATAAACAATGTAGCCTAGGTACTAGACCCTGTCCATGTCGAAGGACCATTTTTTGAAATTTTCATATAACTTGTGCTACCGTAGAGTGTGCAAACCTGCTGAATATGCTGCAAGTGTTCTGCCCAATTCTTGATGTAGATGAGGATGTCATCCATATACACCACCACAAAAGAATTGGTGAAATTCCGCAAGATATCACCCATCATCCTCATGAAAGTTGCTAGGGAATTCGTCAAACCAAAGGGCATGAACAACCATTCAAAATGACCTTCTTTGGACTTGAAGGAATTTTTCCATACATCTATCTGCTCTATTGGGACCCGATAGTAGCTAGACTTCAGATCAATCTTACTGAAGTATTTTCCCTCCTTGAGCTGGTCAAGGAGATCGTCGATTCAGGGAATTGGGCATCAGTTCCTGACTGTGATTTTATTTAGGGCCCGATAATTGATGCAGAGTCACCAGGTCTCGCCTTTCTTTTTCACCAGCACGATTGGGCTTCTGCATGGTGATGAGCTAGGTCAGATGTGGCCCTTTTGGTGCATTTCTTCGATCTAATGCTTGATCTCATCATTTTCTAACAGAGAGCAACGATAGACTAGCCCATTGGGTAGCGATGCGCCAGGGGTCAGATCGATTGAATTCTTGAAATGAAAGTGCATAGGTAGCCCAGTGGGTGAGGAGAAGATGTCTTTGTATTCTTCCACGACCTTATCCACTTACTTCTACTACATGGAGAGATCGACCACAGAGGCCATGGATGTGGATGAAATCTTCCGCTCACTTTGAGAGAAAATCATGAAGAAGACAAACTTCCTGGTCTTAGAGATGACCTTCCTACATTGCTTGGCAAAGATCAAGGAAATTGTAGTAGGTGGGACTACCTCGGGTATCCTGTACAATTTCCTGTCCAAAGTAATAATAACACTGCAAGGCCTAGACTGATATACAACATGGCGTTTCCATAAATATGGTTTCCCCAAAATAACATCACAAACTTCAAGGGGAGCGACATCACATAATACCTCATCTTTGAAGGGCTTGATGTTGTAGGACATGCGACATTGATGGCTAACACAAAGATTGCTTCCTTGGCGGAGCTATCCGATGGTGTATGGCTGTGGATACGACATTGTCGGCAGGGCCAAACACTTGACAACCTCCGCTAAGATGATCTTCTTCTAGCTACCGCTATCAACGATGAAGTGTAGCGGATTAACCTTCACCCACATCTGTGAATGAAAGAGGCGTTCACCTTCCTCTGACTCATCAAGTTCATAGAGATGGATCTTGGTGGTAGCAATGGTGGCACTGGGTTTCGCGTCAATAATCCATCTCCTCTTTTTTGGTTCTAACTCAGACTCAAAATCCGCATCTGATTTAGAGTTTTTCACCTCACCCACCAATGACTTCTTTGAGTGACAATCAACAGTGTTATGCCAGGGGTTTTTATGGAATTCGCACCACTTCCCAATGTCCTTCTTCGTCTTTCCATTGTCCTTCTTTGTTTGCAGCTTAGACTAGTTGTCCTGAGGCTTTCCATATTTTCTTTGCCCTTTGTTCTACGGGTTGGGTCTGCCCCTTCCCTACTTCTGCTGTGAGGGGTTCCCAGACCCAAACTGTCGCGTCTTTTGTTTAAACTTATGCTCAATTTTGACAACATATCAATAGACTGTGCCCAAGGAAGAGATGTACAAAAAATCCATTTCTATATGGATGTATCTATGCAGACTTCCACGATACTTGAGCACCGGATGTTGCTGATAATATTTTATACCCAACTTGGTGCACAAGGTATGTAAGATATTTGTGAACTCTCGCACTGTTTGGTCCCTTTCCTACCGCAATGTGGTCCATCTTGTATACAAATTTTCATAACTTCCAACATGGTAGTATTGTTCCTTAATAGCCTCCCTGAAGGACTCCCAGGTGAGTGCGACTGTAGATAATGATGGCTCCTCTATTGCCTTTTTCTCACAGAAAGTCTCCCACCAATCTTTGACATGGGGGACGACTTTGAGGAGCGCAAATGTAATCTCGTTTCTATTGGAAAAGTTATGGACATGAAAATACCCTTCTAGAAGATTCAATCATTTGTATACAACATCTGTGTCTATCTGACCTTCAAATATGGGAATATCAAAGTTGATATGTACCTTGAAGGGGGTGATGTCTCTGCTCTAGGAAGATGCGTTGCCTATTGGTAGTCGTCAAAGGATTTGCGCAAAACTATCCATCATCTTGTTCCTCTGTTGCATGAGGGCTTCCTCGAGCAACAATTTGAAAGGATCCCCTGTCTCGTTGCCTTTCTTTTATCCTATCATGGAAGGTCACTTGGGCGTGTGATATCTATTTTCCTTAAGAGAAACTTTATCGAGATCCAACTCTTTTTACCCTGACCTTGTCGGGGACATGCACTTAGAACGCCAAGGAGTAGACTGCTCTGATATCACTAATCTGGATTTTATGAGAAGAACGAAATGAATATAGATATATATTATTAACACAAAGATATAATGAACAATAACATAGATACAATAAAACTTGGCTTCTATTCAATAAAGAAATATGCTAAAACTGTAAAATGTAGATTGAAACAAGCTTGCTAGAATTGTGGCGGATTATCTCTGAGAAGAGATATGATGGCTGCACTCATTCGCAAGAATATGAGTACAATGAGGCTCCAGAATAATTTTTACGTCAAACATGAATGCCAACACCCAAGACATCCAAAAACCTAACCCTAGGAGATGAAGCGCCAAAAGTCATGTGGGCCCTGTTGGGGTAAGTTGGTACATCAACTTCCCGGGGTCGTAAATTTTTCATACAATCTTCGTTTGGGGAATTTGATACCTTGTCATAAAATTATATCTGAGAACTAAAATGTTTTCCAGGGGCCTCAAAATGGCCCTGGAATTTTTGGATTAAAAAATCTAGAAAAAAACTGCCAAGATGAAAACTGTAACTGCCAAGATGAAAGATGTATGTGAGCCAACTGGAAAAGGTGGGTGGCCACCGATATCCACCTGGATCACATCAGGAGGAGATCCATGACACATTTGATTATCTCACATGGATTTCAGTTTTGGAAGTCCCACCTTCTGGTGGAATATTCCAAGGATTGGTTTGCTTGTGAGTTGATGGAGGGTCACATTCGGGATGACATATACAAAGTGGTGGATGATATCATCTACTACCGAGGTAACATATACATAGTCCCCGAGTCTACACTTAGGAAGGATATCATGAGATTTATGCATGATACACCCTTGGAAGAACATCCTAGGTACTTCTATACGTATCAATAGATTAGAGAGATGTTCCCATGGAAGGGCCTCGAGGACGATGTGTTGAGACATGTGAGGGAGTGCAAGAATTGCCAACATAACAAGTCAGAGGTGTATGACATGGAATGGATTTATTTCATTGATGGTTGATGGACCAAGTTGGCACATTTCTTCATGAGTCCATCAGAGTATGAGGCACTGCAAATAACATAGTTTTTTTTCCAGAGAGGTGTCTATAATCCATGGGTTGCCTGAGTATGTTGACAGTGTTCGAGACAACACATTTTATAGTATATTTTGGCAAGAGAGATTAGCGGGAGGAGAGTTGACTCATAGTACCTTGTTTCCATCAGTTGGATGCGAGATTTGGAATATTAGGTTTCCAGTGGTTATCAATGTAGCATAGTTGGAGTCGCTTGGTATGAGGCATAATGGTCTTCTAGCGTGAATGTGGGTTCCAAGAACTCATATGATTGGCCAGTTTCATTTTTCAGATGCCTCAAGAGGAGATGATGGAGCTCTTTCTAATTCCAGTGAGGAGATGTGATTCAATAATAGGAATTGGGATCTAGGTGAAGATTCCAACAGGATGCGGTTGATAGTGACTTTAGTCCATGGGTAGATAGATTTTGAGATCTTGCAAGTTATGGTGTAGCCGGTTGTGGGTGATTTTCCAGATGGCCTCTGGATGTGTTCAGTAGGGTGGGTGTGATGGAGTATTAGGGATTTCCCCTTTGACACTTGGATATTAATTGTCGTTGATGATTTTTTAGTTGGCGGCCACAGAGGCTTTTCCTGGATGTTTGATGTTAAAGATGGCCTTGTCAACTTTTTCTATACCAACCCCTTGACAATTTCTGATCAAATTCATTATAGGAGGGACATGAGGGGATATGTTGAGGCTTCTATGTTATGGTTGGGAAGATTTTATTTCCTCTTCCCAAGATTGGGTCTGGAAGAGATATTGCGGTTGAGGACTTCACTGAGATACATCTATAGGATATGATCCACAGTAGTGGAGGTTAGTCTTCTAGACATTATAGCTTTGGGTTTCTTTTGAGGCCAGCTTGGGACCCTGGGACTGCAGTGTTTGCCAACTCGACAATTGATATAGGTGAGATGGATAGTTTTATCTTACCAAATTTTAATCTTGGGATTCTTAGTATTGGTTGCTTGGAGGAGTAGTCTTCCGAGTACTTGACCAGGTTTATGAAACTTATGAATCTCTGGCTTATCAGGGGCATTCAGATGGATTCGTGCATTAGCACCTTGCATACCAGTTTTATGAGTAGAGAGTTCTTCACATCATCCAGGCTAGTTTGTGGATGTTATAGGCATGACCAAGAGATAATCACATGGAGGGGATTCATGAATGTTGTAGGCAGAGATATGGGGGAGTGTACATTGGCCAGCAGAGAAGGTCAGGGCACACTCACCCCACATAATTGACGCATTTGTTGACCATTTCTTGGTGAGAGTGGGAGAGCATGTTGATGAACTACATCACATGTTTACCGAGGGTGCAGTGGGAAGAGAGTAGGTATGCAATGATTGACCCATTCACTTACTTTCCGATAGTATCTTTGGAGTATGGGGCAACAAAGGTGACAAATCTATCTAGTGGAGAGATGTCTAGAGTCCACGAGCAGTCCAAATTCATTGCTATTGATTGGGAAAAACTTCCTTTCTCGACATTTGAGATAGAGTATGGAAGTGGATTTTCAGGCTGTGACTTCACCTGGATTCCTATGCAGGACACTATTCGTGGTAGTAGATTCAACCCTTACAGATATTTTAGGTGGGAGTACTAAGGGAGGAGGTAGTCTAGGCATGGTGGTCAGATGATTGTGATAAGAGTGGTGCAACATCAATGTGGAGGTTCCATTATGAGATTAGCTTGGGACCCTAGGATTTAAGTATTAGAGATTTCAGGTTCTAACACAAAGACGAGAGCCATTTTTTTCTTTCATGAGATTGGTTCCCTAGCAGGGCAGTTCCTTAAGGGGTTGATCAATTTGTTGCAGTATCGAGTTGTTCTAATTATCAAAAGTATTCAAGAGGTTTCTTAGGTTAGTATCCTTCTGGATCACGTATTGAGTGGAGGATGCTTCACATCTTCCAGGGTGGTTTGGGACCCTGGTATGATTTTTAGTTCCAGTCTGGTTCTGCCGATGGAGCATCAGGTTGTGGTGGCATTGCTCGAAGGCAAGAAATATTTGCGAAGGGAGGACTGTAATGTCCCCATTTTTGGATTCCCTTGCTTCACATCCAGAGGCGAACTTGTGAGTTTATGTCAGCCTAAACAGAGGAATAAAATGAGGTTGACAATGAGCTCAGGAAATTTGGAGGAGTTATATGGGCCCCAGGCTAGTCCCTTCACCATCTTTCATCATCAGGATTGTTTCCACATAGTCCACTCTTAGTTTCGTGGTGTTTTAACGATTTTCATAATTTTGGTTTATTATTGAGCATACTTTGATTAATTACACTAAAGGTATTATTTGGGTCATATGATCTGAAGGGATACCTTCATGTAATAGCTCATTGGAACCGAGGCAAAAATATCTAAAGGTACAAATGATGAGAAAGGGACTTATGATGTCTGGGAATCTATTATAAGCCAATCAATCACTTTTTAGCATAAAAAGGGGTTTAAAAAGGGTTATAAAGTGATTTTAATCTTCATGTGGATTTGATCAAAGAGAAGAAAGATCTAGAAGGGGTTCGAAGGAGTGTAAAGGAAGGGTAGCACTTCACCTTCCTCATTATGATTTGATTGATCTCTTGTATGGTGCTCTTGGAGCCATTGTTTCATTAGGGTTAAGAAAAATCTTTCCATTGTTGGTCTCATTTTGGTGGTGCAACACACACCCTAGATAGACAAAGGAGAATATCCATTCCAGATCTACACTTGAGCTTCATTGGGTGATTCTATTCAGCATCACAACCTTGAGGGGAGGACTGTAGGGTTTCCTTGTGGAGACTGATTCATATTTTATACAAGTTTGGAGAGGTCATGGAGGATTTTTGGCATTTGGAGGGTTTGGAAGGGGTCGATCTACCCTTTTCTTGCAAGATGTGGACACGTGGAGGTCGCTAGGGATCACTTGGAGGGACGATGCCTCCCTTTTCGCAGACCGTGAGGATAGAGGAGGGCCTCAAGAGATTTTGATAGGCCATGGATATCCTTTTGCAGGTCGTGGGGAACAATTGTTAGCCAATGGGTCATTTATTCATGCTGCAGGGGTATCTTGAGGAGGACCGTGTGCCCTATGTGCAGAATCGAGGGCCAATGAGGGTACATGTAAGCAATTCTCTACAGATTTGAGGAGACAAGGCATCATTTCTAGGTTTAGATTTGTTACTGTGTGTGTAGCTGCCTTAGAATCCAATAGGAGTCTGCGTGTTAGTGTTATTTTTTAGTTGTTACCACAACCAATAAGAAGTTGTGTATTGAAGTGATTTGGGGTTCTAATTTCATAATAAAGGTGCCATATTTGTCTCTTCTATTTTATGTGTAATTGAATGCATGTAATATGTTTGACAATATGTCTGTCTTTGAAATATATGCAAAGTGTTGTAAAAAGTTACCAATAGTATTAATGAAAAGTGTTTGATAAATTTACACAAAGAGAAATGATAATGTTTGGATAGTAACATAATATTCCAGCCTAGCCTAGTTGGGGGACATTACAGTCTGCAATGCACGGTGGCGAGTCCATCAGGTGGCTTGGGATCCACATGAGAATAATGGTATAATATGATACCATAGGTGGTATCACATGGGTAACGAAGTGGTTTTTCATAAGGCCTCCAACGATGCGAAACCAAATAAAGAATGCCACGTATCAAGGCAATTTTGGAGTGTCGCGTCACAGAGGGGGTGTTAACGCCTAAGCATGTTGGTGATGCGCCAAGGATTCCCCATTGTTGATCTCTCCTAATATTTTCCATTCAATTAAGGAAGCATGAAAGTTCGTGCGTCACATCACAGAGAGGGTGTTAACCCTCACACATGTTGGCGATGTGACAAGGCCTCCCCAATATTGATCTTCCTTGATCTCCACCATTGGATCGAGGGGAAACGAAAATTCATGCGTTGAGGTAAAGGTGCAAGATAGGACCTACCCGTCCCTGTGACCAATGAAGGGGCACCACATGGAGACCTAGAAGATAGGCTGGGAACCATGTTCCATATGAAGTCAGAGGTGTGCCAGTGAGGCAGCTGGTACAGGTGGGGCTTGAAAATACAAATATTTTATTAATTTTTTTTAAGGTCAGCGCAAGGAAAGAAAGAGGAGAGAGAGAGGAGGGATGCGAAGTTTGACGGGGCAGGCCAGGGTGTTGAAGAGGGTGACATGGCATCACCTTAGGGTGCCATGTGGACCTAGAGTGCCACATCAACAACCATGCCAACAAAGATTCCACATAGGTAAAATTGTGGAGAAAATAATGCCATAACATGAGCATAATAACTCAGAAGAAGATAATATTTTCTGGTTTTTTCACAGCGTCGAGGGTTATAAAAGTTCCAAAGAGGGCCACTAGCCAATTATGCTCCGATTTTCCAGAAAATGCACATTACATGTTTTTAAAGCATAGGGTCAAGCTTAGTGGCAAGAGCATAGTTACTGCTGAAACTTGTATAGAGTGTCAGAAAATAAAAGATAAAATTACTGTGTGAAGATGCGAAAATAGGGAAAAATCCACTATTCTGGGCCATTTGTTTGGGATTTTGGGGATTTTTGGAGGAGGAAAAGGGTCCCCAAATGAAAAATATGGAAACATTTATGTACTCGACATTTTGTTTACTCATCAATCCAAACAACTTTGGTTTACTAAAGTTCTTCCAGAAGTACACAGTTTGGGTGATAACCAGTTTGACTAAAGGACAAAGTTATCATTTTTCAGATTGTTGTAATTTTTGACTGGAGCATCAGATTGACAATTTGAGAGTTTTTATGAATTCCTTGTCATCATTATTATCTATCTGTCATACAAAAATTTCTATGCTTCGTAACATATATACTTCTACAAGTAACAGAAGTTGGTGTCTGGGATTAATTGGACCAGATTGAAAAGTGTACAAAAGGGGTAAATTAACAATATTCAAATGACTGTAGATTTCTTCTCATAGCTCATAATTGAGCAAGAAATTAGTCACTGGAAATATATTGGATAGGAGAATATACATATCCACCTATAATTGTGATTTGAGCAACATAATTCACATGAAATCAGAAGGAAGATGACTGTTGGGATTGGAGAGAAGGTTTATAATGAGTTTTATATATGTAGAAGATGAAGGGGAGTATTTTTTTAGACATGGGGAAAAAAGGCCGAGACAGTTCTTTAGAATGATTATGTGGTTTCTTTAGGAAGTTGTATGGATCAAAAATTTGGTGCAATGAGAAATTTGGAAGACTTCTAGTGAAGTTTTATTTGGAAAAAGAATTCCAGATGACAAATGTGCATATCAAATGTGGATGATGAGTAAGAAAGACCATCTAGAATTCATGATATTACATGTGTAGTAGGTACACATAGAGGTGAAAAGCATGGAAATATGAAGAAGGTTTTTAAAATAAGATAACAAGGTTTGAACCTTGAATCAAGGATGAGAAAGGACACTTGAGGGGAGAGCATTATGTCAAGGCTTATTCATAATATGATCAAAGACAAGGAATGAACAATATTAATATATGAATCCAAATGCAACCATGAGGGTTTGGGAATTTATGAAGCTAGTGTTCTAACAAATAGGGCCATAATGCATATATGAAGGTAAGGTGTATTTTCTCCATGAATTATTCTATGAATAATTAGAGTAGTACATCCACTTTCTTAGAGTGCTTTGTGGAAATAGGGTGCTAGAGTGAATCACTCAATGGATGAGAGAGTGAAAATTCCATTATGTGAAAATTTGTTCTAGAAGGATGCAATTAAAATCCAATGAGAATTAATCCATAAAAAAATTAATTGGATTCCAGAATTGGACAAATTCCATGAATAGTTGATATAAGTGGAAGGAGGTATCATAAGTGGATTCCAAGATAGTTTGAGTATATTGCAACACTCAAAGAACTATGAAAACAATGAAAGGGAATTGTTGATGCATATAGAGAATGTTGAGTACATTTCAAGGGTACTAAGTGTATTTCCAAGGTACAATGGGATGACAAGTGAAGCAAAACATAAATAGGGAAGTGGTCTTCAGAAAGGAAATTCCCAAGAAGACACATGAGGAAGAAAATGGTCTATGATTGACATGGTATGCAAAAGAGACAGAACCTAAAATAAACTATCACAATTGTACAAGGAAGCAGGTCAAGCTTGTATATTCATTTGAGGAATCAAAGAGTTGTAGGGGGAAGTGCACGACTATAGAACATGTATTGAAAGGTTGACAAAGGACTCAGGAAGAGGAGAGAAAGATTAATATTTAGCTACTACAGATTCTAAATGGATTGCAAGGGAGAATCAATATAAATTCTCATATATGAAGCAAATAGGTTAGGAATTTCATAGCATGCACTGGGAGTTAAGGGGGACTCCATAGCCTCGAAGGTACAGATGTAGTGAAGGATACAAAGCTTGTTGCAAGAAAAGTAAAAGAAAAAGGATATCATGAGATGAAGTGTGACTCATGGGGTGGATGAATCATCTCTATGTACAAGCATATGAATGAAGGAAAAATGAATTGCTAAGATATGACTTAGCTACTTGTGTCTAAAAGTATTTAGAGCAAGAAAGTTGCCTCTATTATCAAAAGTGCGCAGTGGAAGAAAGGTACATGTGCAAATGGAGGAGTGCAACATTCCATTTGGAGTAGAGTGGTCTTGAGTGGCCAAGTAGTGCTTCATAATTAATTACTCAATGAAGTGAAGAGAGGTATTTAAGTTGAGAAAAGCCATGGATAAAAATATATATTTGAAAAGATGACGTAAAAGAAACATTTCAGAATGTTGAAATGCATATCAATGATAATGGTATTTCAAGACTAGTTTGGTAAAGAAAATGTGGAGTGGTTAATCAGATTGTAGTGTTAATATTCAGTTGGAGTAGTTCATGTTACAACACTATGAATATTGATATTTTTAGCCAAAACATGTTGGGACAAGATTCTCTACATAAAGGAAAGAATTGTGAGATGGTAACACTAGTGGATCTAGTGGTTGGAAATGCAGAATGACCAAGTGGGGCTTGGCTAGAAGGTTTAGAATAGGGATCAATGGTGCACATATGAGTAGAATGGAAGAGCACAAAGTAGAAAGGATATACATGAATTCAAGGAAAACCATATACAAAAACAACAAAATAAATAAATAAGCTGAAATAAATATGCATTGGAGTGCATAATGGAAGTGATGCATGATGCATATAATAAATCTAGAATGCATGTGCATGGAGTAGGCATGATGATATTGAATGATTGATGCATATTGATGTGCATTTGTGCATGTGGACATGCATGAACATGTATATGTCATGATTGTAGACTAAGAGAAGTCTGCTGATAT
>SNQJ01S0002275.1:108785-140393 GCA_010110895.2 Picea sitchensis
ACTTCATTGAAACGACCATTATCTACTTGAACTGTTCCAGATCCTACAACACTAAGAGATCTATCATCACCAAAAAATATTTTCTTGGTGTTACATTCATTTAGAGCAGAAAATATGGCTTTATCCTTATCCATATGATAATATGCTCCTGAATCAATAAGCGACTCATAAGAAGAAGAAGTAGTAGTAGAATTTGAATTGAAGGAGAAACCAGAAGCATAAAGTGCATGTCCGTGAGAAGAAGAAGTAGAATCAATACTGATGTTGTGCTTCTTTATCGTTGCTTCTAAAGCTGCCATCTTCTTGAAACATTTGGACTCATCATGGCCATCTTTATCACAAAAGTTGCAATGTCTGTTAGTATTCTTACTTTTATATTTTTCTCCTTTGTCACTAGTGGGAGTTGAAGTTGTCTGAGCAGGTTTGGGACCCTTATGTGGTTTGTTGTTGTAGCGAGGATGTTGCTTCTTGAGATACTTGGGTTTATCTTTCTGCTGGGAAACTAAGGCTTTGTTGGAGGGACTTGCAGTGTTGATCACTCCAAATTGTACAAGCTTATGTTCCTCTCGAATCAAAGAAGCACAAAAGGACTCAAGATTGGGTTTTTCATAAGCTTCTTCCCCTAGAGCCTCTCTCATGGCATAAAAGGTAGATACAAACATAAAATATGCACTACCTAGTTTAGAAAGAATAAGATAGATGCAACACTCTTCCTCCATCTTTATCTTACATTCTTCACATAAAATTCTGAGTGTTTTAAACCTAGATAGATAGTCTCCAAGGCAAGAAAAATCATTTCGACTCAAGGTCAATATTTGATTTTCTAACTATTGTGCTCAAATAATATTGAGTTTACCAAACACAGATTCAACCGTGTCCCAAGATTCTTTGGGGTCATCAATATCTTGAAGGTGGTACCTTAAATCATGAGAGATGGAAATTTCGATTATTCCACATGCTTCGTCATTCCTATTATCCCACTTGGCTTTCTTATTAGCATCAGTGGGTGTTTTTTCCTTTCCCAAGGTAATCCGGTACAAGCCTTTACTTCTTAATAAATCTTCCATATGAGATTTCCATTGGAAGTAGTTGTTGCTGGTAAGCAAGACAATACTTGTACAATCCATATTAAATATGCATATAACGTGGATTAAAAAACTGAAACTGATGATCTAGATGGAAATATCTCTAAAATTTACGTGGTTTTAAAAAAAACGGCACTGAAAACGGACTTCCGATGTTAGAGTTATGCCCTTTTAAACAATGCACAATCGATAACCAAATGACCACGTGATTGTGTAAGTTGCTTTATGAAGTGACCCACTTTTATAAAGAGAAGTGGGGATCACTTTTACAATGAAGTTACTTTATAACAAAAAAGTTGCATGCAAAATAAATAACTCTAAAATAAAATATTAAAGCTACTTATAGTGATTCACTTTTATACTTGAAGTGAAATACACTTTACAATTTTAGCATGAACTTTTTCAAAAAATGTAACAAAAGAGAGACTTGAACTCAAGACCTCTTACTTAATAAGGAAACTTTTAACCAAATGATCTAGCAAAACATATTGTAATGTTCAGAAGGAGGATTGGGGGTGTTGTTGTTGTTGTTGTGGAAGACAACCTTGGAGAGCTTGCTAAAAAAAAACTCTTTTCACACAAGAAAAAAATTCCGCTTCTCGATGACAACAAGGGTTAGATTTCGGTTAACTTACTCGGAAGATGCACCTTTCCCTATCTGTTTCTGATTTTTCAAGATCGCACAGGGCGCGGGGAAAAGAGCATACACCGATCTAAAAGAGTAGCAACCTGGAAATAAATAAAACAAAACTGAAATAAAACCAAAATACTACTCTGCAAAATTTAAAAAAAATGTGTATTCAAGCTATATACCTCTGTATTTGACTGTAATGGCCGTATCTTGGGCAAACGAAAATATTTTCAAGTGAAACAAAAAGTGCTCCTGACTGAAACGAGTGCTCTGGATGCAATGGAACAATCCACTCAGCCCAAAAATGTACGGAAATGACAGAAAGTGGAGATGAAGAAACTCGACTTCATGATCTCAATCTTCAACAGGAGTGGGTCTTCAAATAGGCTCTGATACCATGTTTGACAACACAAGTATTCCAAAAGAGGATGAACACCTTCAATAACCACTCACATAACCATATCAAAGATCAACACATCAATTTTTTCACATGGTAAAACCCTTACGGGGAAACATCCACGACCCCAGCCAACACAACTACTTGGAGTAGTTTATTAATGCAAAGAAAAAGATTACAGAGAGATTTTACAAGAGAGTTTCTCACAATCGATCATTGGCAAATGACCCTCCATGCTCTTTAAATAAAGATCATGGACCAATCGGGTGTTAAGCCACAGATCAATGGATGTTAATATCGAGGAGAGTATGAACCGTCGGATCACTCTATGTCAGGAACATATCGTGACCATCAGATTTCCTAGCTACAAATGCATACTAATGCATATTAAAGAAACACACTAGAAAACACACTTTTACCTAACGACACAATAGACCAAGTAGATCTTACTAACTCCTAAGTGTCTAAATATCCTAACATATACATTGAAATGATTAATAAAATAATAATTGTTGGCTATGATACGAGAGGGATGAGAATGATGTGGGGATATGATTCCACAAGAGAGAGGGGTCCAAAGGGGAAATATTCATGGGTATTAATTCAACTCACATTCCTGAATATTATTATCATTGTGTATAACCTTCTATTTATTATTGAGTGTTCCCAAATCCAATCATTGATTTCATGTAAGAGGGTGGGTGTGAGAGTCAAATCTCATAGTTATTGGGAGCATGGGGCTAAAGTACAATCAACATTGGGCAGAGTGACCAGTCAACTAGCTTGAGGGAAAGGAAATTCGTATGGCCAAAGAAGACAGTTTTTGCATGCAGTTTTTGGGCAATAAAAGAGGTGCTAAGCGTTGGGAAGAGAAACATCCATTCTATACTTGAAGGTAGTTTTTGTTTGGCTATGTTTTGTGCTGGAAATGAGGCTGGTGTGCCTATGAAAACATGATGTAATCCTATAATGTACTTTCTTATTGAGGAAATGGCTCAAGAGCCTTGTGAAGGCTACTATGAGCACTCCTGAAGCAACTGAAAGTTTATGCAGTCCCCAATTGAGATATTCCTAGCCAACCGAGTGCACTGGAAGCCATGATAAGCAAATGGTAGAGCCCGAGGGACTGTGAGTAGTGAAGGGGGTACATTCCTTGGGTTGTGTAGGTTGTGGGGAAGAGAGAGTTGGTGGATTGGAAATGTTGTATGAGCATATCCTAGGTTTTGGGTTTCTATGTGTGGAGAGTGGACAACCAGAGGGCCAAATCCCTTTGTGGACTCATAGCCTCAACTCGGGGGTGGTCTGCTGTTGAGAGAAAATGAACGAAAACGCCTATGGCTAGGAGGTTCATCCTCCGTACGCAACTAGTTGGTTATATTTTATGAACATATAATTTTATGTTTTGTTTGTTATGATTATTCCACTGTGTAAATGATGTTTGAATGCCGTGTGTTTTCTGTGTGCTCATTGCATGCATTCATGTTTTTATAAATGTTGTACACACATGTGTAAATCAACATATTGTTTTGCTGTAATTTTTATAGCCGTGCTGCCCCTTGGTATTCTTTTATATGTATGGGGCATTTTAAAACTCATATTTAGCAGGCTAAGTCATTTTCCACAGTGACATGACTCAACTTGGAAGGCCAGGTACGTTACAATGTACAAGGATATAATTATTCTTCTAGATAACTTTGGATACTTAGTTATTGAGACCTCTATGTGAATTGATTTATTTATTTTATTGAATGTTGCATATTGTTCCTTAGCTCTACTCAAAATGTCATTTCTGTAACGAACACTTCTTTTTTTATCAATGCCCATTTAATTGGGAGAGTTTGGGAGAAAGAACATTAATCCTATGAAAACATGGTAATACAACCATTAAGGTTAAGTATACCCATGAAGGCTGAGTTTAGTTAAACAAATTAGAGTGATTAAGATCTGGTTAAATAGTTTCAACATGTATGACATTGATTAACATGGGTCGAGGGACTTAAATGCACCCTCTTCTCTGCAAAGATTTACCAATAGTAATCCTTCTCATCACTACTATGACTCCATTGTCTAGGTGCATTTCACTTTTTTCATGATGCAAAGAACCTCAAACCCCCTTTTTGTCAGAGTACGTATGTAGCGAAAATTCAAGCTCTTGCATAATACTGGGAAAATGCAGCTGCTCTGACCTTCCCATTAGAGTATTGCTAGCACAATTACTTATACTGAGAGGGAGGGTGAATTAGTATAATACTACCTTTTCTTTTCTTGAATATTTCTTTTCAATTTTTATCAATATGTTATTTTACCAACAATAGCGGTTAATGTTAAATATACAACCATGCAATCCATGGTACACAGATATTTAATGTGGAAATCCAAATGGGAGAAAACCACAAACAATTCTTTTATAAAATCATGGAGGAAGCAACCTACTGTTACAATGATTCCTGGAACCAACCTATTGTTACAATGCTTCCTGGCACCAACCTACTGTTACAATTCTTACTGGCACCAACCTGTAGGAGACTCCAATCTCCTCTCCTGAGCACCAACTTAGAAATAATGTTTGCAGAAACCAACCTGCAAGAGACACCAATCCCCTTGACTGAGAACCAATGCATTTATTCCTGTAGATACCTACCTACAATTTCTATATTCATAGGCACCCACTTGAAGGAGACACCAATCACATTAGCTGAGCACCAACTCAACACTGTCTGTATATAGAAATTTTACTAGAAACATCAATCTCCTCAAGCTGTCAACAATACCAGATTATTTATTTCCTTCAAGTCTTCATCTGCACAAATCTTCTACTCTGTGTCTACTGTCATAGTTCACAATATACATAGTTTCAAAAGTTCCTTTTACCCTTGCACCTACCAACCACCCTTAGAGGATTACAATATATTCCTTTTTTTCTTTGGCATCCTCGGACCTCAGAGATTTAGAGTTTCTCTTCATACTATCTATACTCACTCTTTTCATTCTCACTATCATATTATTCCGCTTTTAGTTATGCAAACTCGAATCTCTTCTCTCTCCCATACTTTCTTAAGTATCTCTCACACCGATTTGTCTTGGATTTGAGAATTTTTATATACATAGAGAATACACCCAAGGGTTTTTCCACATATCCAATAATTATTGCTCATGAGGTCGACTCTTCCTTAAAATTTGGACTTCATAAATCCTCTTGTTCACATTACAAACTTTGACGCTTAACAACTGTCCAATCTGACCTTGATTTGATCTCGACCATAGATCTTTTCTTATTCTCTGTCTGATACAACACACAAAAAACCTCATTTCTTTGTAGTCGTACGATATTTTCATGTTTTGATCTCGTCCGTTGATTTCTTCTTAGTATATTGAGACCTACGAGGCTTGAAACACACAACACACCTTTCAACACTTAGCAACTAGACGTATGATCATATTAAAATTCAATATCAACCATTGATCCAAGTCTCACATAATTCAAACCTTTAGCTCACAATCTCCATCTGATCAGATATCTGATTAACCTCAACCGCTGATCTCATTCACCATGGGTCTAAATCATATCTCTTCTTCATTTCAAACTTCCGCGGCCTCCAAACTACACCCTCAAGTTCTGTCGCACTTAGTTTGCACCTATAGTTAGAAATTTTTGCAACATACCAATGTGGATATAAGGGATTTTCCTTTAATATTCTTTGGCCTTCAGAATACACCTTCGTGTTCCACCACACTCATTTTGCACCCATACTTAGACAATTTCTCAAAGTCTTATGACATGTCTGCGGGTCTACGACATTTTCCCGATTCACTTCTCTATATTTGTGACCTCATCCGTCCAATCGATTCCTCATACTAAGAAAATTTCTCATAATTCACCGCCTTCCGCGACACATCTTCGTCTCACTGATTATTGATACTTAGTCAATTTTCAAAATCTCACCGCAGGTCCGTGAGACATCTCCATTCTTCACTTTTTAATCATGTCCATCTAACATATTCATTCTTGACACTTAGTCAATTTTCAAACTCCTACCATGGGTCCACGAGATATCTTCATTCGACCAATCATCTTGTAAGTCACTGCGCCCCGTGGGACATCTTCATCTGAAAAATTCCTTCTTGATACATAGCCATTTCTTCATTTCTTCAAAATCTCACCGCATTTGTCTGATTCCTCATACTTATTCATTTTTTGAAGTTTCACCACGCTCCGCGAGACGTATCTATCCCACTGATTCATTGACCTTGTCTATCCGACCGATTTATCTTTGATAAGTTTGATTTTGTGAAATCTCACCAGGATTCGTGAGGCATCTCCATCTGATAGATTCATTCCCGATACTTGGTTGATTTTTGAGATATATTGTGCTGATGTTATAAATGAGGTGGCACTTGTGTGGAATTATTCTACACTTATACTAGATGACATGGCAATGATAGATGTCCTGACACATGACAATGCACGTGGCATATGCAGAGCTGATGGCATGGTACTGACATGGAATCCCTCTGATGTGGCATTCATCTTATTGGACACATGGCGCTAATGAGGTTGCTATCATAGCACTTACATGGATGATTTGTCCCATCGGGTATCGAGCCCCAATCCTTTGATCTTATCCGTTGATCTCTGATGATCAACAATTAGGATTTAACCATCTCCAGGTCTGTAGTTCTTCACAACAAAAGTTAATGGCTTGCGTGGGGTTCCATACTTTCCCCTTCTCATCTAAACTATGTAACTTCGCCTTTTCTTTATAAACTCACTGAAATCGAGTTTCCTTATGAATGTGGGATATTTATTTTCTTCTTTTGAACCATCAGGACCTCGTTCAAAACTATCACACCTTCCTATGCATCTACTTCACTCTCAAAATTCATCTCTCGTTCTTCAACTTTCGTTTTGACTCGATATGCAGGCACGATCTATTTACGATTGAGTGCAATATATCGTAGAAACTCAACAACACACCGAATGTTCTCTGTTTCCTTTGTCTGTCCATGGATTCATGTTACTGATTCTGGTTCGATCCTTGGACCTGTCATTTGCAGGGTCATTTCCTTCATTTACACAGAGTCGCGCAAGAACATACTCAACTTCCTCTATCTAGTTTGATTTGTAGTATAAACGTTTCTTGTTCTCCTCTTTGGTTGTAGCTATCTGGATGCTTCCTCTGTCATCTCTCCTTCATACACATAGGGTAGATATGCAGTAACTCATAAACTCATAGGGACATTTATAGTCTCCCCCGATCATTGACAATAGTTAGTCTCTCCCTGCCCGTGATATCAATGATATCCATGATTGTCACAACCATGTCTACCTTTGACATCAATGATAACATAATTTTCAACACAACCCCCTTTGTCATTGATGGCAACACTTAGTCATTTTTTTACTCCTTTAGTATTTCTTTCTTCAAATCTCCTTTCTCTGTATTCCCCCCCTTTGGAATCAATGGAAAAGGGATTTTTTGCCCCTTTTACTTTAATCTTTATTCTATTCTATGAGACTAGCACCCTTCTCTCTTTATACAACTCCCCCTTACACTGTAGTCTTGATTTTCTTCTTTGCAACCGACAACCTTATTGTTTTTTTGTATCTCCTCCCGAGCTTGTGCTTCTCCTTCAATCTTTCATCATATCCTTGTCCTTTGTTAGCCAATTCTTTTTGGAAAAACCGTCTCCATCAATATCGTTTGACATAACAAGTCACTTCATACAATCAACTCCTATGACGAACTCACAAAGGATTTTGTCAACATATTCAAGTATCAACATTATTTAACTCTCCTTTTCTTCTAATTAATTGGAATGCATAACCAAAAGATTCATATCTCTACTTGTTGTGATCAATTCTTTATAATTTTAGATCTTTCCTTTCATTCTACAAGTCTCCCTTTCTGAAAATTACCACATCTCGATGAGCTTTGATTTTTCAAGTTGTTGTATGCCTTCATAGCTTCTAAAGGTTCTTCCTACTTCTGATTCTCATCATGCCAATCATTTTTGCAATCAAATCCAATATTTCTTAAGGCTCTTATCTTTCCCAAAACTCATAGCGAATTTATCAAGTGTTTCATCTTCTTCACTTTCTTTGGAAACATGAAGCTTCCTCTTATTCATCTTCTCTAAGTCTATTGATCTTAGTGGTTTATGCTTCTCCTATATGTATCCGTACACATGCTCTCTGAACCGTGTTGTGAATATTTCTATCATGATAATCCTATTTGAAAGGTTTTTACATGTACTGCAAAGATGCCATAATGTTGTACATAAAATTTCTTCATCATTACCACAAAATCTTCCAGTCTATGTGCTTTCTTAGCATTCACTGTGGTTTGATGGCCTACAATTCTTGCATTGTTTATCCTTGAGGCATGGTCATGTTTTCCATACCTCCATGGATTATTCTTAATCTTTCTAGATTTTTTACTTGGTTGATTAACTTTGTATGCTTTAAGGGTCTCTTTGACATCTTCTTTTGTGATTGCTTAAATTGGTTGCAATAACTATCTTCTTTCTCTTATCAACATTCTTCTCCTGTTATTTAAGACTAGTTCCTTTTCTTTCATAGAAAATTCACTGTTAGCTTCATAGTATTCTACTACATGTTCCATTATTTTCAAAATTCTCCTTATCCTTTGAATTATCATCTTCTTCTGCCTCCTTCATCAAGTTCTCATCATGCATATTTTCAGGATGTTGACTTTCTACCTTGTTCTGATTGACACTAAGAGAAACAACCCTATCTCTACATGAAATCATTTGCTTGGTCATACCTTTTACAAACTTTGTTCCACTGGTTATGTGAATTGAGCATCCATTTTGTGCTAGGAGTGTAGTCTACATCGACATGGATGTATTTTCTTCTTGGTTCTATTTCCTCTTCCAAAATTTTGTAGTTTCTTTCTTTTGTTTGGTGATGGAATTCTATTCATTGTTTTGTGCATACCAAGCTAGGTCATATTCTTCCTTATCCTCTTTTTCTTGTTTTCTCTTCCATACCCTTTTGTATCCTTTTTTATAATATTTTATCATGCTTCTTCTACAATCTCGTGCTATGTGTCCATATGTAGCACACTTGACCCTAATCCTTACTTAGGTTGGCAGGGTGTCACGATTTCTCCCTTATTAACACTCATGTGAGTACTTGGGAATATTAATGTCTATGTGAGGAATTCTCCTATAACATCATAAGCTATGTTGTGTCTTACAAATTCAAAGATTAAGGTCTCCTCCAAAGTCAGTTGAGGTGTCCAAGGATCTAAATTCTCAAGTTGGATGATAAAAATTCCTTTTCAAACTCATCTACACTTCCTGTAGCTAATTCAAAATTACTCTCATTGGGTACTTACTCACCAGAGTTGCCAACCTCTCTGGTGGCATCATTCCAACGGATTACCTTAAGGATCTAACGACTTTCAAATATCTTAGTTCAATAGCTATGATTTCGTTTGAGCCTCTACTCAATCGACAATTACCCTCCTAATATGTCCTGGTCTTACCATTCCCAGTGGGGTTCATCTTGATTCAGGGCCAAGATCAAGTTTCACCCATTTCAGATCAACGATCTACTTTATTTCTTGGAACTCCTCCTTATCAGAGAATATCCATTTTGACTCCACTAACTACTCTGAATAAACTACTTTTAAAACACATGCTTTGATAGATCGAAAGGTCCTCGTTCATTTGATTCGACAGATGTAGTTTTCCTTGGAGGTTCCAACTAATCACTAGATAAGGTATAAGAAATATCCTGCTAGGGGAAGTTATCACAAGATATGAAGACTGTTATTCCATGAGCGTTTTTTTGTGAGATCTACAATCCTCAAACTTCTTGTCATCGGATTCCATTTTTAACCTTCTTTTGAGATCCAGACTTACCTTACTCCGATAAACTATCATCTGGATCCAACGATCCAAAATACACCTTAGCCATACTCCGACAAACCAATGGGTCTTATTGACTTGGGATTTCCCTTGTCAGAGTCATGTTATAATATATCAATTGATTGCTTGGATGGGTACCCCATCCGATCAACGATCTATATCTTCTCACCACGCTGATCCAATGACTACGAGCCATTCGGACGGAACTCAAGTTTTCTTCAAGAAAGTCAGTCCAATTATGTACTTAAGCATTCAAGAATTTCTCCGATAAACTATCATCTGGATCTAACGATCCAAAATACACCTTAGCCATACTCCAACAAACCAATGGGTCTTATTGACTTGGGATTTCCCTTGTCAAAGTGCTGTTATAATATATCAATTGATTGCTTGGATGGGTACCCCATCCGATCAACGGTCTATATCTTCTCACCATGCTGATCCAACGACTACGAGCCATCCTGACGGAACTCAAGTTTTCTTCAAGAAAGTCAGTCCAATTATGTACTTAAGCATTCAAGAATTTCTCCAAGGATTTTAGCAAATATTTAAGGTTCAGAAACAACTCTAAGACCATCAAAGGCCTCTCGATTTCATGAGAAAGGATGATCTTGCATATCTCACAAGATTTCCACAATGAGATTGCAACTACCTTAGGACTTAGGGTCCTCCTTTTCTCGCAGGAATATCTCCGGTCAACAAGACTTCCACATCACTAGTTAAACGATTTTTTTGTCCATGTATTTCAAGATTTCCTCTAAAGCAGTAAGGTCCATAGGGATACAGTCTTCCCATACTTTTTCATTTTTACAATTTAAACAAGTCAACAATGGCAACATTAGTCCATTCCAATTATTCAGAGGTTTCATTTATCAATTACCAACATTTACATTTCCCATTGAATCATATAATTACATACACCCATCATTCATGCACAAATTAAACAAGTCAAGTCACACACTTATCTGATTAGGGAAAATTTCCAATACCAACTGATTGAGAGAGGACACCTTTCCTGGCAACCTTAGGCCATACCATAGAGTGCCTTCCTATAGTACACCATTCCCATTCCAACCCATCATACCACAAGGGGAATGATTCATCTGGACTCCAACCTTGATATGATCTAGGAAGTTTACTCTTCTTCCTCCTCCGACAACAACATAATTTCCCCCCTTCCACTAAGCTCAGGAACTCTACAGGTTTATCAAGTGGTATCTCAACTGGATTTAATTTGCACAAGGGAGTCCCTTCTACACTAAACAATCCCTCAATGACCTCCCCTACTAGTGTCATTTTTTGTCCAGTAAGCACCAAGATGTAGTCCTTCTTGCTTCAGTTTGGATTCGAGTCTTCTCTATTCAGGGTGATCACTCTCAAATTGGATGAGTTTACTATTTTCTTCCAGGAAAACCTTCTCACTTTTTTTCCTTTTCTAGTTAAACTCATAAACTCCTCTATTCTCAATGCATGTTCTATGATACAACACTATACTTGTTGAGTGTATGTTTTAACACCCTTGTGCGTGATCTCTTCCTCTACTAATCTCATTGGGATTATCATGGGCTTCATGTAGACGCAACCTGTAGTCCACAATTCCCACTCCGAAGGGGAAACTGTGATGTCATGCTGTCAATCATTCAATTGGCCCTTTGATTTTCCAAAAGAGCATTCCATCAACAACCATTAACTACCTAAACCACTTCTCTGGCCTTCCATAACTGTTCACGTGGCTCATTCAGATAGGGTACACTAGGAGGTATGAGCTTATGCTTAGCAAGCACAAGTTAGCTTGTTAAACAAGCTTCATGTTTTCTTCACATAAAAAACCCAACTCCCCACTCCATTCCACCCCATCAATATCTGATTTATCAATTCCCACTTGTGTATCATGGCCAATACTTGCAAGGTTGTTCCCTCTCAGTTAGTGGTTTTGGTGCTTTCATTAAATCAAAACATAATTACATGCTTCATAAACATACTTATATGATGTATTAGCATATAATTACAGTCTTGGGGGAAAATAAGGTGTTACATTCCCCTCCCTCTTAAAGAAACACCGTCCTTGGTGTTTAAAATACCATGTATATACAATTATACATAAAACAAAAAATGATGTTCCAATTTCATGGCATATTCTAGCTCCCATGTAGCTTCATGTGCTCCAAAGTGCTTCCATTTCACCTTGAACTTAATGATGGATCGGTTCTCGAGCATTGTTTCTCTCATGTCTAGGATGCATTGGGGTTCGGGCTGAAATTATCCTTCTGGTTCCACCCGTATCAAAATCCAATCAATCACATGATTATGGTCATTTACCTATTTCTTTAACAAAGATACATGGAACACATTATGATCTCTAACAACAGGTGGTAATATAAGGTGGTAATGTAAGTCTGTATGCTACTGGTCTTATTCTCTCTAGGAATTCAAATGGTCCACAATATCGGGGGGCTAACTTAGCACATTCTCCCAATATCAGGGAACTTCTCTTGGATTTCACTTGGAAATACACATGATCTCCTACTTTGAACTCTCTATGAGTCCTCTTGATATAAACATAACTCTTTTTCCTGTCTTAGGCAACTTTTAGGTTCTGCCTTATCTTAACCATGGCATGTTCCATTTGTTTCAACAATTCTGGTCCAAGTGTGATCTTGACACTTGTCCACTGGACTATCCCAACCAATTGGAGCGCTTCACTTCCATACAAAACCTCAAACGAGCTCATTTTCAATGATTCCCAATAACCATTGTTGTAGGAAAACTCTACCAAAGGTAGATATTCCTCCCATTGTTCGGGTTGATGCATAACATCCATCGTCAACATGTCCTCTAGCACTCTGTTCACTCTTTCGATTTGACCATCTGTTTGAGGATGGTAGGCCATACTAAACACCAATTACGTTTCCAAGCCTACAAACAAACGTTTCTAGAAATTCGAGGTGAGCTTAGTATCTCTGTCCGAGATTATGGTTTTTAGGCAAGCCGTGCAATCTGAAAATTTATTTTATAAAAATATTAGCAACGTCTATGGCTTTAAAAGTGGATTTAATAGGAACAAAATGAGCCGCCTTGCTCACCTTATCCACCACAATCATGATCACATCATGTTTCTTGATTGTATTTGGAAAACCTGTAATAAAATCCATGGAAATCACTTTTGATTTCCACTCCAAAATAGGTAAGGGATGCAATAGACCTGTAGGACGTTTGTGCTCAACTTTCACCTGTTGGCATTCTAAACATTTTGCAATATATTGAAAAATGTCATGCTTCAGTTTAGGCTAGTAATACAACTTCCTTATTTCTATCACCATTTTCTGGTAACTAGGGTGATCTAGGTGGATATTGGTGGCCACCGACCTATTCCAACTGGCTCCTCTTGACAGTTTTTAGTTCAACACATTCTTCTGTACTTGTTTTTTAATTGGGGGTTCTACACTTCCGGGGCTGTCTGAAGCTCTACCCATCTTCCAGGTGGAGACTGGTGGCCTCCCACCTAATCCAACTAACTTATTTTGGATGTTTTCATGTCAACATGTCTTTCTTTACTTCTAGGGCCATTTTGGGGCCCTAAACAATGTTTTTTTGTCTTGCCATAATCAAACTGTAGATGAAGCCAATTTTTGACAACGCAATTTGTAGTTCTCGAAAATAATTTTTCAACGGGCTATCATGCGCCTAAAACATAGGTCATATGAAAAATTTATGACCTCGGTAAGTTGAGGTACCAACTTACCCATCATGGTCCACATGACTTTTGGCGTTTCTCCTCATAGGTTTATGTTTTTGGATGTGTTTTGGCATTCACGAGTAATGTTAAAAAGGCCTCTAGAGCCTCATTGTAATAATTTTTCTCCTATGAATGTGCATAGCAGACACATCTCTTCTCAGAGATAGCTACCACCATTCAAGCAAGTTTTTTCAATTCTGCAGTTTTACAGTTTCAACCTATTTCATTTATTCAATAGAAGATATTGTTCACTAGATATCTGTGTTGTTCTTTGTATATCTATGTTTATTGTATTCAATCTTTTAATCAGTTCGTTTCGCTCCTAAATCCAAATCAGTGGTATCAAAGCGATCTTCTCTTCATTTGTTTTTGTTCGTGCATGTCCCTGACTAGATCTAGGTACAAGAAGTTGGGACTCGAACCAATCGAGCCTTTGCAAGATCGACCGCGCCGATCCTGACAACAACCCATGTGGGACGAAAATAAATATGATGGAGAAGGAGATCCTTTTAAAATGTTGCTTGAGGAATCCATTTCACGACAAATGAATGAAATAATGGACAAATTTGCATAGATCCTTTGGCGGCTGCCCACAGGAGAAGCATCTTCATCAAGCGACCATGCAACCCCTTTTAAGGTATAGGTAAATTTTGATATTCCATTATTTGAAGGACTAATAGATGATGATGCTGTAGATAAATGGTTGAATCTTCTCGAAGGGTATTTTTTGGTCCACAATTTTTCCAATAGGGAAAATATTAGTTTTGCACTCCTCAAGGCCGTCCCCCATGTTAAGGACTGGTGGGATACTTACTCTGAGAAAATGGCCATTGAGGAATATGCAATATTTTTGGTCGCCCCTACATGGGATTACTTCCGGGATGCCATTAAAGAACACTACTACCCTATTGGAAGTTCTGAATACCAATACACCAGATGGACCACTCTGCATCAGGAAAGGGACCAGATAGTACCAGATTTCACCAATATTTTCCATACCCTGYGCACCAAATTGGGTTTCAAAGACTCTGAGTGACATTTGGTGCTCAAATACTGCGATTGTTTKCATAGATACATTCAAACATAAATTGATTTTTTGGACATTGCATCATTGGGTACGACTTATAGATATGCTGTCAAGATCGAGCAAACATTTAAGAAGAAGAGGTGAGAGTTTGGATATGAAAACTCCTCACAACCGAAGCAGGGCAAAGGCGGCCCCAACCCACACAACAAGGGATAGAGCAAAGATGACCACTCTTAAGACAACCATTCCAAGCTGCAACACAAGAAGGGTAATGAGAAGATCAAGAAGGACACGGGAAAATGGTGTGATACCATAAAATCCCTTGGCACAACACCAAAGAATGTCACTTCAAGAAGTCACTCGTGGTAGAGATGAAGGATTCTGAGTCAGAGGACGATTCTGACTCTGAATCAAATCCAAAAGGAGGGAATCAGATTATCAATGCTGAACCCAGTGCCACTATCACTACCATCAAAGTCCAACCAAGTGAACTAGAAGAACCAGAGAAAGGGGAACACCTCTTTCACTCACAAATGTGGGTAAAGGGGGCCTCGCTTCATTTCATTATCGATAGCGGAAGTCAGAAGAACATGATCTCAACAGAGGTCGTCAAGTGGCTGGACCTGCCAACGACACCACACCCACAACCCTACACCATCAACTGTCTTCACCAAGGAAGAGATCTCCGTGTCAACCAATAATGTCGTATGCCCTATGACATCAAGCCTTTCAAAGACGAGGTATTGTGTGATATTTCTCCCATTGAAGTTTGTGATGTTCTTTTAGGACAACCATATTTTTGGAAGCGTCACGCTATGTATGAGTCTATACCCCACAATGTTATTATTACTTTGGGTAGACAATTGTACATGATACCAGAGGTAGCACCGCCTACCTCTATTTCTTTAATATATGTTAAACAATGTAGTAAGGTCATTTCATAGACCGGGAAGTTCGTCTTCTTTGTGGTCCATTCTCACAGAAAGAAAAAGGTCGCCGCCACATCCATGGCCTCTACATAGAGCCTCTCGTTGCAAGAGAAGCAAGTGGACGAGATCATGGAAGAGTACAAAGACATCTTCTCCTCACCCACCAAGGTACCGACGCACTGCCAAGTCAAGCATCCAATTGATCTAACACCCAATGCACCTTTGGCTAATGGAGTAGTCTATCATCACTCGTTGATGGAAAATGATGAAATCAAGTGTCAGATCCAAGATATTCTTCAAAGGGGGCACATCAGATCCAACTCCTCCCCTTGCAGAAGCCCAATTGTATTGGTGCAGAAGAACAATGGGACCTAGCGGCTCTGCATTGATTACAAAGCATTAAAAAAAATTACAGTCAGGAACTGGTACCCAATTCCAAGAATTGATGAACTTCTTGACCAACTCAAGGGGGACAAGTTATTCAACAAGATTGACCTAAAGTCTAGCTACCACCAGGTTCCGGTCGAACCAACTGATGTATGGAAGACAACTTTCAAATATAAAGAAGGTATCTTTGAATGGTTGGTCATGCCCTTTGGCTTAACAAATGCACCAACCACTTTCATGAGGTTGATAGATGATGTATTGAGACCCTTCACCAACTCTTTCATAGTGGTATATTTGGATGACATCCTCATCTTCAACAGAACTTGGGAGGAACACATGCAACATATTCAATAGGTTTTGAGCACTCTGCGACATCACAAACAATATGCCAACTTGAAAAAATGCTCCTTTTGCATGAGCAGGTTGCAATACTTGGGCTACATTATTGATGAGCATGGGGTACATGTTGATCCAGCTAAGATCCAAGTCATCCGTGACTGGACAACCCCGACCACACTAACCTAGCTTCGTAGCTTCTTGGGCCTGATCAACTTCTATCGACGGTTCGTGTTTGGATTCTCCTATATTGCATGGGCCCTCAACCAAGTGACCAAGGGCGGTGGTATGGAAAATTTCACATGGGGGAAGGACCAACAACAAGCATTTGATGATTTTAAGCATCACTTGTGCTTAGCTCCAATACTCTCCTTGCACGATTTGCAACAACCGTTCGAAATTGAGACTGATGCATTTGACTATGTTGTAGGTTCAATTCTCACTCAACATGGTCATCTAGTGGCATACCATAGTGAGATACTCTCAGATACTGTCCTGAAATAGCCCACCTATGATAAGGAAATGTATTCCATTCTAAAAGCCTGTTGTCAATGGAAACATTACATTCTGGGAAAGGAGACAATCATCCACACTGATCACAAGCCTCTATAGTTCATACAGACACATGGGAGGCTGCAAAATGACCGCCATCATAAGTGGTCCACCTACCTGAAACATTTCCATATCAACATCAAGTATAAGACAGGGAGCACAAATCGTGTCACTGGCTACCTCAGTCGACCTCCCGTGGTTGCACTCACCACTTTGCTCCATTCTTGTGGACATGAGGTATCTGAATGGCCCCAACTTTATCAACAGGATCCCGACTTCGCCACCACCTATCAACTCTTGGGTACATGCGCGAATGCCACCGATTTTCACATTCAGGATGAACTGTTATGCCATCTGAGCCATCTCTGTGTTCCTTCCAGTGAGCGTGCAAAGAGGATTTGGGAATCTCAATACAGTCGGATGGCATGGCATTTTGGCATGGAGAAAACTGTGGCCGTTCTACAAAAACATTTTTTATTGGCCAAAACTTTGACATGACGTCAAAAAGTATATCAGATCTTTCACTGCCTATGCCATTGCCAAGCCATCCATCAAGAAGCAAGGCTTATACACTCCTATTCCTACTCCCGAGAAGCCTTGGGAATCCATCTCGATGGATTACATGTCTAGCCTTCCCTCCACCAAGCAAGGAATTGATTGTGTATTTGTGTTAGTCGATCGGTTTTCGAAGATGGCCATCCTCACAGCCTGCAAGAATAACATCACAATGACAGATACTGCCAAGCTCTTCTTCGAACAATTGTGGGTCCATTTTGGGATACCAAAGACCATCACCTTCGACCGTGAAAACAGATTCCTCAACACATTTTGCTCGAGTCTCTAGTCAAAGTTGGACACCAATCTCACTAAATCCACTGCTTTCCACCGCCAAACCGACGACCAAACATAGGTCGTCAATCGGATGATTGTGCACATCTTTCACATGTACAACTCAAAACATCCATGTACATGGTATGATAGTCTCCCTTATGTTCATAATAGTTACAACATGGCTCTCCATAGCTCCACCAGCCATAGCCCATTTCAGGTGGGGCTAGGATTCTAACCCTTGGGTCCCATTGATGTTGCACTACCTCTTGAAACCACACAAACATACTCTTCCCATGTTTAGTCTGACACTGACAAAGCCACCAGATTCATTGAGCGGATTCAACACATCCGCCAACCGATCCATCATATTTTGCAGAAAGCCAATGCTAAGTACAAGAAGTGCCATGATCAACACAGGGTACCACACCAGTTTTAGGTGGGAGACAAGGTCTGGTTACATTTACCGAAAGAGCGTCTTACAGGGCTCCATACGAAGGTCCTCCCACTTATCTATGGGCCTTACACTATCACCAAGGATATGGGTAGAAATTATTTTGAGCTCAACACTCCACCCTTCCTTGGCTTGCACCCAGTGTTCAATGTGGACCTCCTTCAGCCATATTTTCCACCATTATTGGACACCTCATAGATCGCAGAACAAATGACACCGACAGAGCTCAACCCTGACTACATGGAACATGCATCCACTGATTAGATAGTGGACACATAGGTCAAGGGAACTCATGATCCAACTTTATCAGGTTGTCAAGGTAGGGAAACTCCTACACCAAGGCAAGTGGCTCACACAGGGCCAAATTCAACAGAATTTTCCTCATCTGATAGGGGAACTCAACGCAATGGATACCATTGCTTCCTAAGAGGGGAGGAATGATCCAGATGGATATTGGTGGCCACCCACCTATTCCAACTAGCTCCTCTTGATGACTTTTAGTTCAACACGTTCTTTTGTACTTGTTTGTAATTGGGGGTTCTACACTTATGGGGATATTATAATCCCTACACATCTTCTAGGTGGAGACTGGTGTCCTCCCACCTAATCCAACTGGATTATTTTGGATGTTTTCATGTCAGTACATCTTTGGTGCAGACCTCCTGCCCTTAGGCTGAGATCCGCACCGGATCTTCTCTAAACCTCGACAAGGATTAATTAAACTCCTTGCTTAAGCCCGCAAAGAATTTTGGGTCTCGCGAGTTGGGGTGCTTCGAACACTATGCCCTGGCCCTTGGCAATAGCTAAAAAATGAAATGCAAATGGGTTGAGGTGTAAGCCCCTCTCTTCAACCCCTTTTCCTATAGGACCACAACCAAGCCTTATGCAAGCACCTTTCGCAACTCGTGACTTTGCGAGTTGGAGCACCAACTTCTCGTGCCCTCCCCTTGCAAATCCTCAAAATGAGATCCGTCAATGAAGGTTGACTTTACCCAAAGCGACGGTCACACGCCACCTGTCACTTCTATTTTACTCTATTTACGGGGTGAGTTCTTGCCACCTGTCCACACGGATTATCTGGCTTTCGCGACTCAAGCGGGTAACCAACAACCATTCCTCTTCCTCTATGGATCCTCGACTCTGAAATTGTACCTTCGACGAGATCAATGGATGTGTGCCTCCCTCGATCCAACGGCCCTATATGTATTGGGATTTATCCAATCGGAAATATACAACACTTGACCCAAACCACTGGTCACTCGATTCCTCGAATTTCGATACGCGAATTCACATACGAGATAAACGGTCCTTGTTGATCCGGATCTGATGGTCACTACTCCTCCTGAGCTTATGGGTGTTGAAAAGGCACTCAGTCCTAATCTCTTCATTGTTCTAAGAGATCCAACAGTCCATGGGATATCGACACTTCCTCCTGAAGTGATTCAATCATCCGATTCAACTTCTCAAGGACTTCTGGCCAAATGACTTGGCATCCTTCCTCTAGAACTTAACTCCTGTGAACCAATTCAACCTCCGTCTCCCTTTGGAACAATTGGGAGGTTCTAACCCTCCTGAGCTTCCACTTGCAAAATCAAGGCCTCCAAAAGGGTCCCTGCACCCACTCCTTGCATAAAATTTAAAATAACCTCTGGTTATTTAGGGTCTTTGACTCCGTGCACTCCTTGCAACAACAATCTCTTAATTTCTCTCTTGGATTTGTAAAATCCAAGACTCCACCCGGCCTACACACACCTTGCACAGCTCTGTGCTCTGCTAGCACTCTTTTCCTGTAAAGACACAATTTGAATCTCCTCTGGGGGTCCTGAGATAAAACACAGAACCTAGTCGACACACTCCTTGTGGACCCTCCACTGCACTCTTTGCAGGAGTTCTCAGAAAGAGAAACAACTGAAACTCATTCACCCCTTATCCATAATTCAAACATTCAACATAGAATTCGAGAGCATACAGACACATTGGCATTGAAATAGAATGCACACAGAGAATGCAAACATGCCTGCAACCTACCATTTAACAGGTGGTTCCAACAACCATAACAAACACATAGATTGGAATCAAAAATTTCTTCTATTAAATCCAGTGCTTCTGTACATGTTCAATAGCAAATAAAATGCATAAAATTCTCTGTCCTCCTATATTCCTCTCTGCAACTCTACATCTTAGGAATTCTGAATTATGTTACAATGATACAAGGGTTGAGGGTGTCTATCATCCATTTTCCCTCCTACCTCCTACGCTCCTAAAACTGTCTAATCTATTAAATTAAATCTACCTACTTGCATTCATTATGCATAAATGCCTCTACATTCGACAGATGAGAGCAACGCTCAAGATCTGTTTACAATCTCCAAAACACAAAAGTAAGTATGCTTCCCTAGCTATTACATTAATGTCCATTCATTAATCTTCAAAACACTTCAAAATGTGCGCTGGTGCTTTTCCAACTGTCTCCTTTGGTTAGGCGCATGTCTTTGGCTTTATACGATGCTCCTGCATCATACTACCTCGCTTGAAAATTTTCATGAACTCCTGTTCATGAGTTCCTTCACTGTTCGTCCATGCTTTTGAATTGTTGTTTCATCCTCCCAATTGGCATCTTCAACTGG
The DNA here is from genome assembly GCA_010110895.2 of Picea sitchensis. Lineage (NCBI taxonomy): Eukaryota > Viridiplantae > Streptophyta > Pinopsida > Pinales > Pinaceae > Picea > Picea sitchensis. Next base: position 129,671 of record SNQJ01S0002275.1, read on the forward strand.
ATGTCCTTTCCATTTGACCAAGTATTCAAAATACTCTTTTCTCCTGGTCTTTTTTCTAATCCTCTTGTCAATTATTCTTTCCATCTGTGGCTTTTCAGCTACAAGCATTTGTTTTGTCCATTGAATCTTTTCTTGTTTATCTTCTGCTCCTTCTTCTTCATCTCTGTAAGGGTACAAATCCGCGATATTGAATATCGGTGAGATTCTGACCCCATCGGGTAATTCAATATCATATGCGTTTGTCCCAAATTTCCTTATGACCTTGCACAATCCAATCTTTTTCATCTTCAGCTTGTTGTATGTTCCCCTTGGGAACCTCTCCTTCCTCAAATGTGAAAGATTCAAATCACCAACTTTGAATTGAAGTTCTCGCCTGTGTTGATATTCTCTATGCTTGTACTCTTGACTTGAACTCTGCAATCACTCCTTAATTCTACTGTGAAGCTCCTTCATTCCTTCTGTAAAGTCCTCTGCACTAGTACTCCTGAATTCATCTTGTTTTGAATCTTTCAATTTAGAAACCCCCTTGGTTGCATTCCATATACAATCTGGAATGGACTCTGCCCTGTGCTTCTATTGAGTAAATCATTGTAAGCGAATTCTGCCTGTGGCAGAATGTGATCCCATTAACAGTGGTGTTCAGTCACTAAGCTCCTTAACAAATTTCCCAAGCTCCTGTTCACGACCTCTGTCTGTCCATCCGTCCGAGGATGATATGATGAGCTAAAAGACAAATTTGTCCCCAACTTCTTCAATAAGGTCCTCTAGAAATGTCCTACGAACTTGGTATCTCGATCAGAAACGATACTCCTTGGCAAGCCGTGAAGTCTGACGACTTCCTTGAAAAATAGGTTCGCAATATGAGTTGCGTCACTGGTTTTCTGGCATGGTATGAAATGTGCCATCTTGAAAATCTATCTACCACTACAAATATTGAATCATATCCACTTTGTGTCCTTAGTAGTCCCAATATGAAATCCATGCTCACGGCATCCCACAACCTTTCCGGTATGGGTAATGGTTGGTATAACCCTATGTTCTGCCTTTTTCCTTTTGTGTGCTGACAAATTCTGCACCTGTCCACAAATTTCTTCACATATGTCCTCATCCCTGTCCATAAATATGAGCCATTCAACTTTGAGAACATTTTGTCATGACCGAAGTGTCCGACCAATCCTCCGTTGTGTTTTTCCTTCAGCAAATTCTCCCTCATGGAGCTTTTCAGAATACATAGTTGATTTCCCCTGAACAATAATCCATCCTGGATCATGTATTCATTCCACTGGCTTCTATCCCTGAGATTCGGATTCTCAAACGCCTCATATGCCTCTTTGAAGTCTGGATCATCCTTGTACATTTTCTTGAGGTTATCAAAACCCAAAGTCTTGACTCTGAATTCCTGCATAAGTAAACATTTCCTTCTCAAAGCATCAACAACTTTGTTAGCAGTTCCATAAATATGCTTAGTCACAAAAGTAAAATTCTGCATGTATTCAACCCATTTAGCATGTTTTTGGTTCAACTTCTCCTGTCTAGTCACGAATTGCAAAGCGTGATTATCACTGTACAAAACGAACTCCTTGGGAACCAAATAATGTCTCCATTTCTTCAACGCTTGTATGACTGCATAGAATTCTTTGTCATACGTGGAGTACTTGATCTTTTCTTCATTCAGTTTTTCACTGAAATACGCGATCGACCTGTTGTCTTGGCTCAAGACTGCTCCAATGGAAAATCCACTCGCGTCACACCTGACCTGAAATGTCTTGCTGAAATCTGGCAAAACCAGAATTGGTTGCTCAGTGATCTTCCTCTTCAGTAGGTTGAAGTTCTTCTCCGCTTCCTCCATCTAGTGAAAAGATTCATGTCTTTTCTTCACCGTATCCATCACCGGTGCGCTAATTCCACTGAAGTTTCGGATGAATTTCCTGTAGAAGCTAGCCAAACCATGGAAGCTTTGAACTTTGAACACGCACTTCAGCGATGGCCAATCCTTAATCACATTTATCTTTTTTGGATCCATTTTGAATTCATTTGCAGAGATAACAAAACCCAAATAAATGAGTTCTGTCCTCATAAATGACGATTTCTTCATATTGATCAACAATTTCTCTTGTTGTAACCTCCTCATCACTGCAACTAAATGCTTTAAATGTTCTGCTTTAGTTTTGCTGAAAATTAATATATCATCAAGATATACAATGACGAATTTCCCAATGAAATCCATCAGGACTTCGTTCATCAACCTCATGAAAGTATTGGGCGCATTTGTTAAACCAAATGGCATGACAAGCCATTCATATAGCCTTTCATTTGTCTTGAATGTTGTCTTCCATTCATCACCTTCTCTCATTCTAATCTGATGATATCCTCTTTTCAAATCAATCTTTGAAAACAACTTTGCTCCACTCAAGCAATCCATCAAGTCGTCCATCCTTGGCAATGGGAACCTGTACCTGATGGTAATTTTGTTGATTTCCCTTGAGTCTGTACACATTCTCCAGCCACTGTCCTTTCTTGGGCCGAGCACTGTCGAAACAACGCATGGACTCAAGCTCTCCCAAATCAATCCTTTGTCCATTAAGTCCTGGACCTGTCTCTTAACTTCTTCATTCTCCTTCAGCGTCAACTTGTATGCTTCTTTGTTAGGCAAACTGGCTCTAGGTATAAGATCGATATGATGGCTTATACTCCTGATAGGTGGCAACGAACAAGGTAGTTTTTCCACTACTATATCAACAAATTCTTCCAACAACTCCTGGATTTCTTCCGATAAATCATCTATCCTAGTGTTGTTCAGAACAATTCTGGGCTTCCTAACCACAATGAATTGTGTGTCTTCCTTATTCTTGACTTCCTTAAGAAGTTCCTTCCCACTCATGAGAAGTACAGTGTTTCTCATCTTTGTTTTCACCTCTTTATTCTTAATCGACAACAACATGTGCGTCCTACCGCTTTTCTCTAGAGTGTACGTATTCTTTCTCCCATCATGCACCACATTTATGTCATATTTCCATGGTATACCTAGAAATAGATGACAAACATCCATGGGAATGACATCACATAATATCTCATATTTATATCCTCCTATTTTAAATTCAACTAAACACTGGTCAATGACATTTACCTGATGTCCTTTTTGTAGCCACAAAACTTTGTATGGGCTTGGATGCACAACAATCTCCAGCTCCAGTTTTTCTACCATTTCCGTAGATACAAGATTATCTATGCTACCGTCGTCTACTATGACCTTTCATACCCTGTCTTTGGTTTTGCAAGCAGTCCGAAACAGACTGTTTCTTTGGGCTGGGTTCTCTGGCTCCCTTTCTGGTTTCAAGAGAACTTTCCTCATCATCAAAGATATTCTACCCTCAGCATCCTCTGCATCAACATTCTATCCTTGAGCCTCGACAATGTGAGTTTCACCACCATATTTCTTCCTATCTGGACACTCATAGGATTTATGTCTGATTTTTCCATAGACAAAGCATTTCACTTTGCCTCCTCTGCCTCTTCCTCTTCCTCTGACTCGAGGAAAAGTATTTCTATCAGAATACTACCTCCCCTGTGAGCTTCCTCCTCTCTCAGGTTGAGTTTGAGGTTTCTTCCCCTCTTCTTTAGGTCTCTGAGTTGTATCCTGGGCAATTGTCTTGCCTCTGCTTTGACTTCTACCTTGGCCTCTTTGACCTTGCTTTCAACTCAACTTCTCTTCATCTTTTAGAGCCATCTGATAAGCATTTTCTACGGTTCTTATGGTCATCATGCTCATCTTGTCCTGAATGTCATACCGTAGACCATTCATATACCTAGAAACTTTCTCATCATTGCTTTCCCAATGACCTTCTATGATGTTTATCCTATAGAACTCTTAAGTGTATTCTTTCATTGACATCAACTTCTGTCTCAAATTCTGCATCCTCCGAAACAAATTTATTTGATAATCTCTAGGTATAAACTTGGCTTTCATTTTTGCAACCATTCTATCCCAGCTTTTGATTTTCTGCTTGCCCTTGCAATGCCTATCATCCTGCAGTTCATCCCACCATAGTTCTGCATGCCCTTTAAGTCTAGTAACAACATGTTTGAATTTCTTGTCTTCCTCGACATCCTCATAGTCGAAGTATTTGTCTAGAGCTCTAATCCAGTCTAGAATCTCTTCAACATCCAAGTTGCCTTCGTACATTGGAATGTCCATTTTTTCCCTAACACCTATCCTAGAAAAAACCTTGAATAAGCGTTCTTCCACAGCATCTTAGACTGCAAATTCTTTGTTTTTAGCTTTATTTTCACTTTCATCTTCGCTAATATCCCCAATGTTAACTGCGCGCCTCTATGTTGTCTCCATAGCATCAAGCCTAACACGTAATTCACACATTTCTCTTTCCACTGCAGGATCAGGCATTTCCCTTTCTCTTCTTCTCGGTGGCATGGCTGTAAAATTCCTCTTTTCTCTCTACTACAGAAAGAAAAGAACTTGTTTTTGGCTCTGATACCACAATTGGTGCAGACCTCTTGCCCTCAGGCTGAGATCCACGTAGGATCTTCTCTAAACCTTGACAAGGGTTAATTAAACTCCTTGCCTAAGCCCACAAAGAATTTCGGGTCTCGCGAGTTGGGGTGCTTCGAACACTATGCCCTGGCCCTTGGAAATAGCCAAAACACGAAATGCAAATGGGTTAAGGTGTAAGCCCCTTTCTTCATCCCCTTTTCCTATAGGACCACAACCAAGCGTTATGCAAGCACCTTTTGCATCTTGCGAATTTGCGAGTTGGAGCACCAACTTCTCATGCCCTCCCCTTGCGAATCCCTGAAACACGATCCATCAATAAGGTTGATCTTACCCAAAGAAATGGGTGAATTCCACCTATCACTTCTTATTTACTCTACTTATAGGATGAGTTCTTGCCACCTGTCCACATGGATTTTCCGGCTTTCGCGACTCAAGCGGGTAACCGACAACCGTTCCTCTTCCTCAATGGATCCCTGACTTCAAAATCGTACCTTCAGTGAGATCTACGGCTGTGTGCCTCCCTCGATTCAATGGTCCTGGTTGTATCAGGATTTCGCCAATCGGAAATCTACAACAGTTGACCCAAACCACAGGTCACTCGATTCCTCGAATTCCGATACGTGAATTCACATACAAGATCAACGGTTCTTGTTTATCTGGATCTGACGATCACTACTCCTCCTGAGCTTATGGGTGTTGAAAAGGCACTCAGTCCTAGTTTCTTCGTTGTTCTAAGAGATCCAATAGTCCACAGGGTCTCAACACTTCCTCCTGAAGCGATTCAACCGTCCGATTCAACTTCTCAAGGACTTCTGGCCAAATGACTTGGTGTCCTTCCTCTAGAACTTAACTCTTGTGAACCAATTCAACCTCCATCTCCCTTTGGAACAATTGAGAGGTTCTAACCCTCCTGAGCTTCCACTTGCAAACTCAAGCCCTCCAAAAGGGTCCTTGCACGCACTCCTTGCGGAAAATTTAAAATAACCTTTGGTTATTTAGGGTATTTGACTCCGTGCACTCCTTGCAACAACAATCTCTCAATTTCTCTCTTGGATTTGTAAAATCCAAGACTCCACCTGGCCTACGCACACCTTGCACGACTTTGTGCTCTGCTAACACTCTTTACCTGTAAAGACACATTTTGAATCTCCTCTGAGGGTCCCGAGATAAAACATAGAACCTGGTCGACACACTCCTTGTGGACCCTCCACTGCACTCTTTGCAGGAGTTCTCAGAAAGAGAAACAATTGAAACTCATTCACCCCTTATCCAGAATTCAAACATTCAACATAGAATTCAAGAGCATACACACACACATTGGCATTGAAATAGAATGCACACAGATAATGCAAACAAGCCTGCAACCTACCATTTAACAGGTGGTTCCAACAACCATAACAAACACATAGATTGGAATCAAAACTTTCTTCTGTTAAATCCAGTGCTCCTGTACATGGCCAATAACAACTAAAATGCATAAAATTTTCTGTCCTTCTATATTCCTCTCTGCAGCTCTACAACTTAGGAATTCTGAATTATGTTACAATGATACAAGGGTTGAGGGTGTCTATCATCCGTTTTCCCTCCTACCTCCTACACTCCTAAAATTGTCTAATCTATTAAATTAAATCTACATACTTGCATTCATTATGCATAAATGCCTCTACATTCAACAGATGAGAGCAACACTCAAGATCTGTTTACAATCTGCAAAAAAGAAGAAGTAAGTACGCTTCCCTATCTATTACATTAATGTCCATTCATTAATCTTCAAAACACTTCAAAATGTGCATTGGTGCTTTTCCAACTGTCTCCTTTGGTTAGGCGCGTGTCTTTGGCTTTATACGGTGCTCCTGCATCAATCTTTCGGTACTTCTAGGGCCGTTTTGGTGCCCTAAACAATTTTTTTTTTGGCTTACCACAATCAAACTGTAGACGGAGTCACATTTTGATGGCGTAATGTGTAGTTCTCAAAAATAATTTTCCAACGGGCTATCATGTGCCTAAAACAGAGGTCATATGCAAAAGTTACAACCCCAGAAAGTTGAGGTACCAACTTACCCATCGGGGCCCACATGACTTTTGTCGTTTCACCTCCTAGGGTTAGGTTTTTGGATGTCTAGGGTTTTGGCATTCATGAGTAATGTTAAAAAGGCCTCTGGAGCCTCATTGTAATAAATATGCTCCGACAGATGCATGTAGCAACCACATCTCTTCTCAGAGATAGGTACCACCATTCGAGCAAGTTGATTCATTTATGCATTTTTACAGTTTCAACCTATTTCATTTATTCAATAGAAGATATTGTTCACTGGATATCTGTGTTGTTCTTCATATCTCTGTGTTTATTGTATTCTTTCTGTTAATCAGTTCGTTCCATTCCTAAATATAGATCATAGGGTGACCTAAATATAGTCTTCTATGGAATTAATCCATGACCAGGTGTCTCAGATCTACTAAATTAGGCATGTATAGTTTGTTTTTATACAACACCAAACTATCATCCTCAAGCCAATATCCCTCATCTTTTTCCTGGTTTCTTGTTGTAACCATTTCATGACTTGATTGAAGAAATCATCTTCTTGCAAGAGGGTTTTAATCCTCTTCCTGATGTGAGACTCTCCAACACTTGCTTCTACTAAGTGTACTGTCTGGATGCTTCGGCTGAGCACATCCACCACTTTATTTTCCTTTCTTTTAATATGTTTGATTTCAAAATCAAACTCGCTAATTAGACGCATCCACTTGACTTGTCTAGCATTCAACCATGGATGGTCGAATAGGTACATCATACCATAGTGGTTTGTCATCAAGATAAATATTCTCCTGATCAAGTACTATCTCTAGGTTTTCAATGCATGCACGATTACTACCAACTCCAGATCATGTGTAACAAAATTTTTCTCATGCTCGTTCAAATTTTGTGATTCATAACATATCACCTATCCTTCTTGCATGATAACTCCACCGAGTACTTCCTTTAAAGCATCAACACAAACAAATACATATTTTTTGGGTCTACAATATTCAAAACAAGGGATTTAGTCAGAAGATGCTTCAACAGTTGGAAGCATTCTTCACACTCTGGTGACCACACAAATTTATTACCGTTCCTTTGAAATGAGGTAATGGGATTACCAATATTGGAAAATCCCTTTATGAGCCTCCTGTAATACCCATCCAATCCCATGAAATATATTACCTGTGTCACATTTCTAGGGGCAGGCGAATCCATGATTGCCTTGATCTTTTCAGGATCCACTGCCACTCCTTCTGATGAGATTATGTGGCCAAAATACTGGATTTATTTTTGAAGTAAATCACATTTACTAAAATTAGCGTACAATCGGTTCTCCCTCAACACCTGTAGCTCCATCCTAAGATGCTCTTCATGCTCTTCTTTGTTCTTGGAATATACCAAAATGTCATCCACAAATACTAAGACAAACTTGTCTAAATACTTGTTGAGCACACTTTTCATTAAACACATGAATGTAGATAATGCATTTGTGTGCCCAAATGACACCACTACAAAATCATAGTTCCCATATATTGTACTAAAGTCTGTCTTGTGGATGTCCTTATCCTTGATTTTGAATTGATGATATCCCAACCTCAAATCAATCTTTGAGAAAACTACAGCTCCCCTGAGCTGATCGAAGAGATCATCTATCATAGGAAAAGGTTACTTGTTCTTGATGATCTTCTTCAACTGCCTATAGTCGATGCACAATCTCAATGTTCCATCCTTATTCTTGACAAACATGGCTGGTGCTTCCCATGGGGACACACTCGACCTGATGTAACATTTATCCAACATTTACTTTAGTTTCATATTCAATTCCACCAACTCTGGTGTGCTCATTCTATAAGGAAATTTTGACATTGGTACTTCTCTAGGCACAAGATCTATTGAGAAATCAAGATCTTTTTTCAGAGGTAAATTCCCATAGTACTAGGTGATATTCAACCCTCAGTTCTTTTATTTCTGTTGAGTCTATCACTTGGATAGTGTACAAGGGGCACCTTTTTCTACTGAACTTTTTGAGCTCTAACACTAATATTTTCCTTTTTGAAAATGGATTCTGAATGCCTTGCAAAATCCTTGCATTACCTTCCTCGTCTTTGCATTCCAAATCCTTCTCATAATAATTTAACCTTGCCTTACGGGAAACTATCCAATCGATTCCCAAAAGTACATCATAGGAACCTAGGAGTAGGATATTCAAGGATGTCTGAGTCTGCAGTCCATTCAATTCAATTGGACATGCTTCAATCAACTCAACCACTCTTCTTTTTGTTCTAGTGGCTAATTGGCCTATTATCGCATGATCTATAAATTGGGAAAAGACCAACCTAATCAATGGAATTGTGACAACTACATGAGTACCTACCCATTGTCACCTCAGATAGAAATTCCCCTCTCTTTGGTGATGATGAAATCACCACAAGGGGGGAATCCTGATGAACCTAGGGGGATTTTATTGATGATTACAACTTCATGAGACATCCTCCAGGACACAGACTGAGTGAGTCAACCTGTGAGAGAGCCCATGTGTTAGGTGTGCCCATGAGATGTGTGTGTCATTCCTCTCTGGACTGAGATGAGATGATGTGTGCCCCTATGTGGGGTGAGGATTCCCATGAGATGGGTGTGTCGTTCCTCTCTGGATTGAGATGAGACAATGTGTACCCCTGTGTGGGGTGATCCATGTGATGGGTGTACGTCAGACTCTGGACTGAGTTGTTATGACGTGTGGTCTCCTACCTTGTGGACTCAGTTGATTCAGGATTGAGATGGTACTCTAGATGATTCTCTAGTGGGCCGAACCTCTCTTTAAGTGGTAAAGGTAGAGGTTGGACCTCCCTTAAAAACTTTGGTGAGGTTAGTTAAGAGTGACCATAGGCTTGAGGAGAAAACCCAGCCATGGCCGCAGGCCTACCAGCCTAGGCTGAGCCTTGTTTAGAGTCTTCTAAGGCTAGCCGTTGGCCTCTAAAGTTTCCGCAAAAAATATCTAACAACTAACCCTTAACCTTGGGGAAATTCTCAGAAGGGAAGTCTGGGTGCCTAACAACAAACCCTTAAAAATCAGACCTATATTGGTGCCCAACAACAAGTTCTTTTTGGAGGCTACTTTATCAGGGGCAGGGTTATCAATAGTTGTAACACTGACTATGATTTTTCTCCTTGGGATGGAATTGAACAGTTACTTGATAGATAACACTACAACAAATATTGTTGTTGATACAAGCGAGGATGGTGATCTTTTGCGCATTGACTTTAATATCAATTTTCTTACCTTATCGTGTAAGTTAGCTTCGGTTGATATGAGTGATGTGTTAAGCACAAATATACTGAATATGAAAAAAAAAGTGCGACCGTTTCTGAGCATATTCCAACGAAGTTTTGAGGCATATTCAAGTCAATTCCAGACCTTGCTTAGTGCAGATCTGAGGTTGTATCTTTGTATCAGTTGAGCAAGTTTCCATACCCAATTTGAAGGAGTCTTTGAGGTATAGAAGGACCAAGTCCGTGGTCTATCCTGAGCATGAAGTAAGGCTGCACACATTTTGAAACTTGGGGGTTATTTTTCCAGCGTATTTAGTGAATTATATGCATTGTCACCGTCCTTAGGGAAGTGAGGACAAGTGTACTAGAAGAGATATCAATAAACTTGTATTTTGGTCACATGTTGAAGGAAAGTTGCTATAGGACCAAAGTACAAGGCCACCCCAACTACAACAAATACAAAGTTGATGCAGACTTCGTTAGAGACATGTATGGTACAAGGTGGCTACAGGGGAAAACACGTATGCTTATAGAGTGTAGAAGTGGCAGGTGGCCACATGAAGCTACACCAACATAATTTAACTTCTAGTATATGGTAAACAAGCAAGGAATATCATTGCTCATCATGACATTGACAAACAAGAAGAATCTCCATTGGTGTACACTCTCAGGTATGCACTTGTATATATTATTTGTATCATTGTCACGAGGGTACTTGCAGGAGGAAGGAACCTTTGCTGCAATCATGGATCCAGAGGGATATCAGTGCATTCAGAGGAACAACACACTAGAAGTGAAGGCTCTGGGTTTGATTGTTTTAATTATCACACATCTAACCTTGTTTTAGGATAAATCCGTAAGTGCGGACACGAACCGATCTCCCCAGATCCACCTGGATCTGGAACAAACAGTGACAGAATACT
>SNQJ01S0002275.1:148294-179254 GCA_010110895.2 Picea sitchensis
AGGTCTACTATACCATCATCAACACTAGGTCCTACCACTTATTTTTCCCCCGAAGCCATCTCGACTTGTTTAAAGTCATCGTGCTCATAGGCTACCAACCCACTCTTTTCTATTGCAGATGGTGAAATGAAACTATCTGTCACACCAGAATCAAACAGAATCTTATCATTGATATGATTTAGCGCACCTGATGATTCCACCACAGTGGATTGATGTTCTGCCTGGCGATTATTAACCGCTGTGTAAATCTGATGGCTACCACTTGCTCTTCCCATAGGGGCCTTTCCTTCTCTATTCAAAATCCTGATTGTAACTCTGGGCAGTCACACTGGTAATGGTGTCCTCCAAGTCCCCAACAGGTGACATGGGATTGAACCTACACAATGTTCTGTGACTGTCTCTGAAATGAGTTCCTTCCCCTGGAACCCCTGCCCCTACTAGTTGTTCCCTGAAATGGCCGTGGACCTGCCTGCGTCATTGGGGATGAACGAAACGCTCCACTCCCTGCCATTAAAATCCCTGCGGCTGTTGTCCTTGGTGCGACTCTATTTCCATATGGAGGTGGCCTTGAGCCCCCTCCCTTTTATCTTCGTCTAAGTCTTTTAAAATTTTCTTTAAATCTAGGTAAGGTGATTTACACCCTAATACCATATGTTTAAATCTTTAATTTAAAACATATATTATAACTTAAACATATTAATCTTACAATTAGCTTAACTTATTAAAAATTAATTAAGATAATCTTAACTTAACTTAACTCATTTATTTAATCATTTAAAGATTTAAATTATATGGTATAAATTAATTTAAATTTGAATCTCTTTAATTCAATTTAATTTAACGTAAAACAATAAATGAATATGAAAATCTATACCCCATGTAATAAAATATGTAAAAGTAAATATAAAAATAAATAAAAATAAATAAATAATAATAATAATAATAATAAGATTTATGGAACACACATCATGGGTCCTCGCATGAGGCCCACGTTCCCCTTTTGCCTCGATAAACACTACCCACAACCCTACGCATACTCCTCCTTTTATCTCTTCAAACCCTAACCTTCTCCTCTTTACATTTCATTTTTTTTTGAAGCGTTCAGGGTGAAGAATGAGGCCGACGACCATAGCCATTTCCTTGCTTGGTTGGCCCTGGTAACTCGTGTTCCAGGAATGGAGGGAATGTCGAGCACATGGTGCGTTCCCTCTGCTCCTTTAATCCGCCATTATCTTCAATTTGCATTTTTTTTTTGTTTCAGAGGTTCTGAACTTCTGGATTTTTTTTTTTTAATTTTGAATCCTCAGCTTCGGTTTCATCTTCTGTTAGATTCCCAGAGGCATCATCATCATTTGAAATATCGAAGTTCTCTTGTAAAATCTTCTTAATCAATTGTTTGTGTGCAANTTGGCCCTGGTAACTCGTGTTCCAGGAATGGAGGGAATGTCGAGCACATGGTGCGTTCCCTCTGCTCCTTTAATCCGCCATTATCTTCAATTTGCATTTTTTTTTTGTTTCAGAGGTTCTGAACTTCTGGATTTTTTTTTTTTTAATTTTGAATCCTCAGCTTCGGTTTCATCTTCTGTTAGATTCCCAGAGGCATCATCATCATTTGAAATATCGAAGTTCTCTTGTAAAATCTTCTTAATCAATTGTTTGTGTGCAACCAACGTGAAAGTTTTCAGTCCCAGATCAGTTTCCAAGAGTCGACGAACACCTTCGAAGGTCAAAGAATCGATTTGCTTCCTGAAAAAGGATGAACGAGAGCGCACTGCTTCAGTGACAGTCGTCTCTATATGAGAATCCTCGGTGGCCATGGATTTTGCTTCGCTCTCTGCTGCTTTCAATGCCCACTCCACCTGTGTTCTGTCTTTTCAGCGTTTTTCGCTCCTCCTCTATGTGGCTTGGCACTCTGGGTGTTTGGTCTTGACCTGAGTGCGTTGTGTTGTTTAATTAACCCTAGTGTGGTTGATATAACGAACTACATAGAAAGAAAGCCCTGCATTTATTCCCCTCAAAGAGCTAGAAGGTCCCCACCCTCTCTACCAGACTTGCCTTCTAACTTGCCTTGCCGAGCAGATCAGGGCTGGCTTACAGAACTATCCGACTTGCAAATCAGGGTTTAACTAACTTGTATAAATAGATAAATAGATAGAGATATAGATAGAACCCCAAGGTAGGGATAAAATGGTCATAAAATGCGTTTTCTTTACCAATCTTTATATTATTGAATCTTCGTCGAACAAGGGTGAAATAGGAACTGAAACAACTGGGCTTCTTTCTCTCTTGCCTAATAGCATCAGCGGGAAGCCTACCCTTTCTCTGGCCTAACCTCTCTCCCTATTCTATTTATCTCTTACCTAAGAGCATTAGTTAGGTGGGAAAGAGAAACACGACCAGGGGCAAGCAAGTTGCCAGCGAGTCCATCGATGATAGATAGTTGGATAGCCAAGGAAGGCATAACTTCTTGCATTCTCACTTGCGAAGGTAAGGGACGCACAACCAAGGTGCGGATAGCTTCTTGCATTCTCACTTGCGATAGTTTGTTGGGCCAAGGAAATAACTATTTGGCAATAGCGAGACTACTCTATCCCATGAGTTATCCTCAGGAGGCCGAGCCCGAGGTAGGCGAGGATATTGGACAAATTCTAACTGACTTATTTGCTCTCTAAAGACTTTCCAGTTTCTCTCTAAAGTACTTCTCCGTAGATAAATAGAAAATGTGCATTGTGTTGGCACCACGTGGGCTCGACGCTTGCTTTGGTTACTTATATGTGTTGGTTCAATGGATTGTGTATTGGGTGACGCGTGAGTCCATTCCCTGGAGCTCACGCGCTGGATTTGTATGTGGCACGGAATGTATGTGGCAAATGGAGCTTCAGATAAGATTTCTTAACTCACTGATAATGTTTATGTCTGCTGCTCAGGCTCAGTAAGTTCCTTCTTCTATATTGCAATCAAGATCTCTGGAGTGACCTTATGTTTTTGTAGATGTAGTTGATAGTTAATTAGATTCATCGGGGCTTACTAGTATTCATGAAGCATCATTGAAATTTCGCATTGCCATATGGCATATAGATGTTGTACATGGAAATGTGTCTAGCCAATATGGTTGGAGGATAAGGAGAAGTGACAGGTATTCCGACAGTTTTAAAAATGCAGTTCAAGATTTTTCTATTTGGCATTGGCTCAAGGTTTTCAAAATTCGTATAAGTGTCTACCAATCCACAGATAAGTAACTTTAACATAGGTTTGTGGTTGTGGACATAGTTATGTGATCCAATATTTGTCCTTTAGTGGCAGACCTGTCAATCTTGTCATCGTTGGATAACAGATATCAACATGGGTTTGTGCCAACTGATTTAGCAATGCGGTATAGGATTTATTTACCTGTGGGAAGCTTCGTGCTTCAGGATAATTATCTTACCTTTAATCACAACTTTGTTCATTTTCAACCAGAGAAAGCTATATATAAATCAATTCATTTATACCCCTATTTTTACCACCACAGATTATCAGTGATGTTGCTATACTTCTAAGTTCTTCATTCAAGTCAAATCACTTGTGACAGTTCAAGTGCTTAAGCTTTTATGTCCTAATTGGCAATAAAATAGTGCCAATGTAGTTTTTCTATACTTTGGTCGATCTGTATAATTTTTTTTATTTTCTCTATTAAGTAACTTTGACCTCACATCAACTTGAGGATTTATATTTGAAGTAATGTAGATATAACTGCCAACAAGTTCCTAAACTTTCAATTAATTTTCAATGACAATTGAGATAATTACTTATGCTTGAACTTTTCAATTCACTTTTTGCCGGAATGTCTGCTACTCTACCCGAATTGAAGGTCTTATAATTTTTAGAAGGGATTGCGTTCATCAATTAGGATCTCAAGGATTGTTTTAGAGTCATTTAGACTTAATCTCTCAGATGTCCATCGATTTTTCATGGGTGATTATGATACGGTTTTCTTCCCAGAAAATCTGTTGCAAGTGCTGTCCAAGTATGACCATAGTCTATACTACTATATTGCAACCAATTCATAGAGTGTTGAGCATAATGTTTTTCATTCTTATGGCATGGATTTTGGAGGTGGGGACTATGCATCTAACTATCCACTTGCACCCACTAACAAGGCTTCAGTCATTGATACGGTATGCTCATGCAACCACAGAGCTAGCAAATGAAAAGGTATAACTTTTGCTTATCCATTTTTGTTAAAATTTGAGTTTCTCTTCTTTAGGAAGTTTATTATAACCCTCCTTGAATCTGCAGCTCAAGGCAGAGAAACTGTTAGAGGCATTTTTAACTCAGCTTGAGTGCTTAGCCATTTGGGAGCAGGCCTTTCATATATGCTATGATTGGGCTACCTCTCCTATAGGAGGAAGTCCTTCATTAGATGTCATTGTTGGTGAAGGGGCTCTGAATAATAGTGCTAACATTGCTCACATGTTAGAGGAAGTAGGCTTCCAAGGAACAACAACTTCTTGCTCAATGATGGAATATGAATTTCTTACTGCGGTTGAGCATGCTAAAGAGCATGCCCTATCGGATGGTATAAATGGATTCCATGAATGAAATTGCTTATGTTCATTTTTTTTTTTTGAAAGTAACTGAATTGCTAGAATCAATTTCATTCAATTGGTAAATGTATTTTTCTGTACCATATGAATTCTATTAGAAATGAACAAGCTTGCGTAGAGAGTGGAACTGATCTATAGACAACTTATAATAAGATTAATATATATCTATAGCTTTCTATTTCTTTTATATTTCTATATATATATTTATATATTTTTACTCTATTCTTATTTTTTTTTTTAGCGGTTGATTATATAAAAATATCACTCTGTACAGGTGAGGCTTCTCACGGGTTTGAAACTTTTACAGGCTAGGCTTCTTACAGGTCTGAAGGTGAACATGCCTCCTTCAAACTTACAACAGTTTCTTGGGTTTTCTGGTTTATTTCTTGGTTAATTCTAAGTAGGTGGGTAGGCTCCTGGTTCCAGATTTTGAACCAGGGCTCTGATACCATGTGTAGAGACCTAATTAACTCAATTCTATTAAATCCATAAATTGAAACAATAAACTTCTCCTTGTACGCAGAAAACTCAGTAATTTCTTTCAATTCAACATATAAGCATGTTAAAATTAATTAATGAACAACAATTTCATAATAGAATAAGAATTACTTAACAAAATAATACAAATTTACCTCTTCCTGATGCTAATTTCTCCATTGACCCAGTTGTCCAGCTTGCTGCTGCCTTGCCCAACTCGATGCCACTGACCAACTCTGCCCAAACCGACTATCCTCCCAGCCAGCTAGGAGCAACCTATCCGACTCCCTAACTCCAGGAAACCGAAAGGAATCCTGGCCCCCGTGCCCAAAACCCCTAGCAACCCGGTGCCCCCTGCATTGATACTCAAAGATTGCTGAACTCTACCACAGAACCAGAAAAGCCAAGCCAAGAAACCAGTACTCTTGTCCCCCTCCAAAATGCTTCCTCCTCCAAAAGAATGCCTTCCACCGTAAGGCTCTCCCCGTCATATTCCCCCTTCACCGACTCCCCCCCCTTTCATTACTTTCCTTATCCATTTATTTATTATCTTATCCTTATATTTAATGTCCCATCCCTTCCCGAATACGTAAGTCTTTAACAAATTAAACTTATTAACCCCTTTAATTCTTTACTCAATTAATTAATGATTATTAATTAATAATTAATTAATCCTTGACAGACATGAACAAGTAATTAATAATAATTAATTAGTTAATATTATTTAAGAAATAATTATTGTTTAGCTAACTTTTTAGGAGAGTTAGATTATTAAATTAATTATAATTAATAATCCTATACCTCTATTTAAGCAGGGTCGTTACAGACAGTGCTTTCAAGAATCAATGATCAAATGAATAGCATAACAATGTATGAAGAATACTATACTTACTAACCAGATCACACATGTGATGGGTCGGATACGATAGTGCAGGTATCACTATTAAATTAAGCTTATGAGTTGACCAATGAGATGACAGTCATTGACAACTAAGAGAAACTTGACACAAAGTGAAGATTACCATTAAATCAAGCTATGAACTGACTAAGGAGATGACAGTCATATTGCAGTTAAGATAAATTGAATTAAAGCATAGAAGGAATAAGAAGTGACAATCTGATATTCATAGAGAAAGAAGACTATGATCCGAATTACATATCTATGATAGTATATTACAAATGCAGCATGGTATTGTATCCAACATTCAAACCTCAGTCCTATGACTGAACCCCCCTCCCTTGATTTCTTAAAAAGTTAGGCATTTATAACTCTTACAACAAGTCTAAGATCCTGGAAAATTGGATCTGTATATCTAAATATAGAAAGTAAAACTGACTAAATACAAATGGATAATCAAAGAACTAGTTTCTAGGACTCGAACTGTCTTCTTTGTTGATCTTTGACATGTGGTCTTCATCACTTGTATGCCTCCGATGTGTCGTGGAGAGTAAAGACACATGTCTTCTGTAGCTGGAAATCTTTCAATAACTATAACCAAAACTTTAGTTGACCAAATTTAACATTTAGTCTCAAAAACCTCCACGAATCTTTGATGCCAAATATTTCTTGATTTGGTGGTTAATCCTTTGATACTCCCATACTCTTTTAATCACTCCAAAATCGCTTTGCTCCAGCGTAATTTTCCAAAATTTTCTTTCTGTAGTTTCACCAGCTATTTTGCCTTACGATCTGCTAATTAGCTGATGAAAGCTCCGCTTTTCATCAACTAACTGGTTATAATTCCACCTTCTGTGCTGGTGAAAGTTCTGTCTTGGTCCAAAAGGAAACCCTCCATATTCAAAACTTCTTGTTTCAATAAGTGCTCAAGGCTGCTTTGGTGATGCTGGTCCTCCTTGTACAGACACATAAAGAATTTCAAGCTTTCCGTAACAATCCCGTATCAAGCCATCACAATCTCGGAAGTAATTGTTGTATTAAAGGCAAGCACCTGATGAAAGCTACTCCTAGCTTCAAGCAACAAGGGAACTCATCTTCCATGGATTCTATTATTATTTCTGCCAAATTTGCAGCCAACTTTTGCCTTGACAATGCAATCATAGATGGCCCTTTTTCTGTGCCTAATTGCTACTTTGCATGCATTTGTGGTTTCATTGAATTGATCCCTGATCTATGGATTTCAAGAAGAAAACAAAGCATAAGGAAGATAGAGAACTCAACTAGTGTAGAATATTTGGTCTTGGGTCCTGGATTTCACACAACCCCTTGTTAATATTGATACAATATTTCTTGTAATCATGGGTACATTCCCATCGTTTTGGCTATAGCCACCACCAGTTCTGTACCCATCGTTTTGAATGTAGCCACCATCGCCAGAAAAAAAATCTCCAGTTCTCTCAGTAGCATAGTTAACATGAAAAAGACATGCATGAAGATCCTTTCCATCCATGCCTATTATGGCAGCTGCAGCCTCCTCATTAGAAGTGAAATTAACAAAACCAAAGTCTCTTGACCTACCAGTCTCTCGATCATGAATGATTCTTGCTTCAATGACTTCACCAAATTCAGTGAATGACTCCCTAAGAGATGGCCATCCATCCCATACTTTAAACCTCCAATAAAAATCTTTGACGAGAACGTATATCTCAAAGCATGGTAGATAGATGGCACTGATCTAGTTTCATTAAAGTCCAAACGACCAGAGATACTTTGCCGTAAGAGACTTCAATCGTACGGTATTGTGCCTGAACCGCCATTTATCTCCAAACAAACCCAGGTTATCTTCTTTTTGCATGTTCCAATCATACATTTTGCTTAATTACCATATAGAGCGACTGGAAAACAACACGCATTCCACCATTTCTCAGATAAAAAAGAAATTCCAAAGAGACAAATTCCTCAGTTGACTCTAGGGCACAATTAATCAGGTAATTAACATAGAAAGCGTTTTTGAAACTGATCCTCTTTTTCTTTCTCCCTTCCATGCAGGTATTTCTCAAGATCTTCAAATGATGGTGGACAGGTAAAGAACTTGTTCTTGACAGACCTTGCCCCCTGAACATCAATATCCAAAATGCATTTCTTCTCTGCATCCATTGTTCGATGTGCTTTCCTGATAAAGAGGTATAGGTAGCCATGCGTTTTACTTTTCATACCAGCAGATAACAAACGCTGAAACCTGGATACCATTCATCTCTGTTCAACGCTTGGATAGCTTTAATATATCACCACGTGTCTTGACCTGTTGATTTGGCATACAAAACACACTAAGAATTTATCCGTGGCTTTGATATGTTGTTTGGTATGTGGACTTGGGGTTTGGCTTTAGAGATTCCAAGTTTATTCTTATGTGAACTTAGGTATATGCATGGATATGGAATTTGGCAAAATCTAGTATGATTTGAGTCAGACCTAGGTCATTTGTGCGCACACACCACATTTTGGATAAAATTTACAAAAATAAAAATGTATATTTTTATTTTGTAAATATAAAAAGATCTAGAAACTAAGGTTTAAGTCTTAATAACCAGGCTTTTGGAATGCAAGTCAAGATGGCAAAGCCAAAGAAATCTTAGGTAAGAAGATTAATAGGAGATTATCAAGGCTTGATGAAGAATGAGACTATTATCAAGGCTTGATGAAGAATGAGACTCTGATACTAGCCAAAATACCCAAGGGAATAATAGATCAAGTAGCGAGTAATAAGGACGTTCATAAAAAATACCAGTGCGTTTATTTTTTCGCTAACAGATACTATCAAAGATATTGGTGACTAGTTTATGGATGAGGAATTCTCATACATCATAATATATGGATGTGAAGGGGTTCCCTATCTTCTTCCTAGATATGGTCCAAACATTCTGGT
The DNA here is from genome assembly GCA_010110895.2 of Picea sitchensis. Lineage (NCBI taxonomy): Eukaryota > Viridiplantae > Streptophyta > Pinopsida > Pinales > Pinaceae > Picea > Picea sitchensis. The sequence continues at coordinate 157,182 of SNQJ01S0002275.1, forward strand.
TTTGAGAGAAATTGCATACCAAAGTGTTAGTGTTGGCATTGTTGCATTCTTGTCAAGGAGTCAGAAAAATAAATGGCCTCCCTTCCTAATCTCATTAGGTATTTTCAATTTATTAAATACCAAATATTCTCAGATGGAGGTTGATCAATTATAAGGAATTTGGCTGGCCCAAGGGTATTTCAAAAAGCATGACCCAACAAAGATTGTAAAAAACTTGTAACATGGTCAAGAATGTCAAAACATGCAACCATGAATATGACCCATTTGACATTGTTTTTCATAGAAATACAAGTTTTCATGAAGTGTCTCAGAGAATTGATGCAATAGGAAATAATTACAAAATCCAAGAATTCCTAGATTGACAGTTCAAGAGGAAAAAGGCCTTTCTAAAGGAAAGTACTGAAAAACAGAGTATTGAAGAAATAAACATTGATGAAGAGGAGGATGAGCAATCCAAATCTAAGACAAAACATGACCACAATGTTTCCACATTGAATACACAGTTGAATAGACAAAATCAACAAGTCAAATCCACAGAAAAAGTAGAGCAACACCAAGGAGAAACAAACACTCCTGAGAAAAATATTGGGATAAATGTAGATCCTAGTACCAATCCAGGAACTAAAAATGTACACTTAGCCATTGTTCCTATTGTTCCCGCCATTGATACTACCCCTATAACTTCCATTCTAGGAAAAATAGTTCCAATGTCTCTTGATGTTGGTAGTCTTCAACCAATCCGAGACATTGTTATGTCATTGGATAATTACATCTTTGATGATAAGACAAAGCCCATTGTCAAAAGGATAAATAAAAGAAGAAATACAACCCACCATGAGGAAGTTACATAGGAAACAATTCATTTTTGGGATGTTTCACATTTAAATGATGAAGAATTTGCAGAGGAAGTTGCCGATGCCTTAGGGGCATTTTCCAGTGCAAAGAAATGGTATGTTAGTAAACTATCTGCTCAATTAAAAAGAGAAAAATATAAAGTGGAAGAGATACAAGAACAATTGAAGTCCCAGAAGGCCATTTGGTCAAAGGAACATGGATCTCCGCTGAAGCATCTTGCAGAAGTAAAAAAAACATTTCTCTGGATACCATTGTACAGGTAACAACTAAAATAGATGAGGTCAAAGATGAACATGATATACAAGTATCTATTTTCCTTGAGGAGAAAGATAAATTTAACAAGAGTCATTATTATCAAGTGGATAATTTAGTTTCCCAATTAAATGAAATAACAATCAAAATGAAGAATTCATAGATATTAAAGGAAGAAGATTTTGAGTTAAATAGAAAACTGTCCTCTCTATTGGAATTATTTGATACCAAATTATATGAAATGAATGATCAACATGAACATGTGCTATAGTTTATTTCACAGTCTCAAGCATAATTGGAAAAACAAAAAGAAGAACAAAGTTCTTTTGATATTATTAAAGCATGGGAAGCATGAAGGACTAGTTTCACTACAGGGTACTCTAGGTGGACTGAAGAAGACAAAATACACATAAAGGCTTCATTAGACTCTTGGCACATCAACTGTATGTTTTCACAATATTTAATTAAAGAAACAAGAAAAAGATGCTTAGATTTATGGGACCAAGCTATGAATATCATTGAATATTACAAAATTCCCCATGTACAGTTTCTTGGTCAATCAATTTCTTGACCAATTGCCTTTCAGATGTGAACCAACAGATAAATTCTCAGGCAGATAAAGTCAGATAGTTAAACTTTTGGAATGTCGATGTTGTTCACAAGCTATTGAAAATTTCTTATCAAAATTCAAGTTAGGATTTGAAGAGATTGCCAAACGATTATATAGGTGTAAGATGAATGAAGAAACCTCTCACCCACTTTTAATCTCACCATTTTTATAAAATATTACCTTATGGAAAACTCACGGGAAAGAGCAAGGAGGAAAAGTCAACAAGGAATTTGTTGGTAGTAAGGAGAATGCTTCTCCTTAATATCAACCATCAAATCAAATCGATATCTAGATCCATCAGTTAGAACAAGATGTGGAATTAGTTCTATGTTTTAGGATCTTCTGTTTCTATTTGTTGTAATAATTTAGACAGAACATGGGATTCAAAACTTGGGAAATTGGATATGTACACTATTGTAAAAGCCAAAGTTCTGAGATTTGAAGACTTGAAAGTGGTAATACTTACATGATGTTTCATTTGTTTTGGCATTATTATTGAAAGCTAATGAAATACATATTTTTGTAGGACATTATTCCTCTTCTTTCAGATTTATTAATGAATGTATGTTTATGTTCTCAATTTGTGCACTATTGTTATAATTTTTGAGAAATTATCATGTCATTTCATTTTGATTGAATTGGATGAGAATGCTAATAGATTAAAATATGAGAATGCATATTTGTGGTCTCTCGGTAACTATTTAGTAAGTGATTATTGATATGTATTTGCTTTAATTTTTGTTTGATTATGTGAAATATTTCCATATTCTATCTGCTTATCTTTATCTCATGTTATATTCATGTTATTTATTTATACCAAGTGTGAGTATATATATCTGTTCTTTTCTCAGTAATTATTTACTGAGTTAAAGTTGATATATATCTATTTTAATTTTTATCAGGTTATATGAACTATTTATGTAGCTTGATAACTTATCTTTATCTGATATTCAATATATATTATTTCCCTTGCTCCTAACTAGAATATCATGAACTATTTTTATATCCCAGTTAGGATAGTATAGCTTTAAAATAAAGATAGATTATTATTATTATTATTATTTGCATAGTAGTTTGGAAGAGCTTCAAGGAAAGTATCATTTGAAGGAGAAAATTCCCCTTACTGGAAACCAGACCCACATTTCGACGAGGATTTCCATCCCAAACGAGTATAGGTCTAATTGGGGATTTGATTGGGAAATTTCTCGACGTTGGCTGCCAGGAAGTTTTTAGGCATCAACATTTTGGCACTAGAAGGAGGGCATATGATAATGAATGACACGTAGAGCTCCACGCAAGATTGATACCCATTCAAGAAGATCACCATCTCCCACAACCCCTCTCTTAGAGTCAAGCTCTAATACCCATTTTAAGAAAATCCATTCAACATTAGAGATTGGATTACCTGAGTTATCTTTTCATACCGGATCTATAGAAATTGCACAACCATTCCAACAAGAAATCACAGATTCTGGAATTACTCAGGAAGCACCACATGAAATAGTAAATTATGAGATTACTCAAGAAACCCTAACTTTGTATTAGGATATTGCAGTTCAATCTATTCGTCGGATCCACGATCAAGGAATGCCATATTTTACAAATCCTAAAGAATTTGAATTAGAATATTTTCCACAGTTGCAAAATCTTGGAATTTTGACGAGAGCACAAAGTAAAAAAACTAAAAAAAGAACCAATTGAATATATCATACCAGCTAAGGGTAAAAATATTCATTTATAAGAACCTCCTAGTTCTCATTTTATTGTCAGGTATAACCCTCTTGCTACCAATGAATACCAACAAGAACACATTTATGTAGAAGTTGAATAGTTGGTATTAGGCACCCCCCAAATTTTAACACCTTTAGGAAACCCAAATTATCAACCTTTACCATCTCGTTCAACATCTCCCGTCTCACAAGGAACTCCTCGGAGATCTACAACTATAGTTATGGCTAGAGTTAATCAACCTCGAAGACCTTGGTTAACTGGTTGAGTAGTCAACATTCCAGGAGTTCAACATGACTCACCTAAACATCCCAAAAAATTCTTTCCTGAGTTTTACCCTGATAAAAAATAATTTCCTAAAGATAACATCAATAAATTCATGTTATCAATGAATCTAATGAAGTTAAAACATAAAGATGTAGTTTGTAGGCTATTTCCATATAATTTTGAAGGTAGGTCTTCTTCCTAGTATTTCACTTTGACAACATGATCAATAACTAGTTGGGATACCTTTGAAAGATTGTTCATGAAAAATTTTGGTGATGAAAAAACTCCAGCCACTTTGGTCCTTGATTTATATAGAGTAAGAATGAATGAAAAAGAGAAAATTAAGCATTTTAATCAAAGATTCATGACCTTGCTAAACATAATACTTGAAGAATCATGAACTCCGACTAATGTTCTTCTTGAATTTTATACAATTGCTCTCCCTTCTTCAATAGTTATTTTTGTTAAAAGGGAAGCCAAAAATACATTAGATGAAACTATGCAAGAGACTTTGGATGTGGAAATGGAAATGTTGAGCATATCCAAAAAATCCCTAGTTGAGGATGGAATAACCTTACCTCCCACTAGGAGAGTCACAATTAAAGTAGAGAAAAAATACAAGGAATCTTTAGATATCGAAAGTTTACACAAATTAGTTAAAAGTATAGCTAATGATATCATTGACATTAAAAAAAATGTATTAGAAGAATAAACTTCCAAAATACCATGGAGACCTTTTGTCAAAAGAAATAATTTCCCACCTCCTGGTAATCAAATTTCTACTACTGATCATAATGAAGAATAAGAACAAGAAGGAGAACATGATGAGGATGATGCTAGTACTTCTGAGGTAAACCTCACCTAGGACATTGTATATGGTGTTATTGATGACAAGGAAGACTTTCCCTGTGGATACATAAATTCTATTAGAACCAGAAGAAACGTTCCTCCTTCCAGTACCTCAACTCCATCTCCTACTATTCCTTCCAAGAAAACTTTACCTCAAGATAAACCAATCACCGGATATTTAGTAATATCAGATCAACTTGACTATGATTTGGTTGAAGATATGAAAAGGACTAGGGAAAATATTTCTTTCTATGAATTGACGAAGTTAAAAAAACATAGAAACAATTTACTTAAAGCATTAGATAATAATGACATTGAAAAGCAGAATATTGCAATTGCAAGTAAAGACAAAGGAAAAACTGCCCTAAATTTTACTTCGAAAAAGAATAAACAAGTCAATGCCAACAATGTTCTAATAGGACATAAATCAAACTCTCACACACCACCTTTTCTTTTAAATTTTGAAATTTTCAACAAAAATGTTCAAAATTGTTTGGGTTATTCTGGAGATTCATCAAACATAATGCCCTATTCTGTTTATAAGAAAATCAATGCTACACAACAAAAGTATATCGTACAAATTGTACAACTAGATAAAACAAGAGTTAAGGTTTTAGGTGAATTGAGAGATGTGTTTATTCAATTATCTTCTAATCCCAAATTTCATCAGACGATAGACATCATTGTTGCTTACATTCTAGGAGCTATGGCTTGCTTCTAAACAAGGACTAGTCTGAAAAAATTAATGGTTATTTTGCTACAAACTAGTCACATTTGTGGTTACCATATAATGGTAAACCTAATCAAATTAAAGTAGATCGCTATAAGTATATGAAACATATTGTGACTGATATTGATGGTGAAAATGAGCCAGTAATGTTTTCAAATTCCGTTTTAGGCAATTTTTGTGCTGATTCATTTTTTTGGTAATTTCATTGCAGAAAATTCACCATTCACGGACTCATCCTTGCAATTTGAGGTTGTAAATTTTTTTTCAAACTAATTCTTCAAAATGCATACATTTCATTTTGGATAGTATAGAGTCAGTTGTAAATAAAGAATTTTGGACCTTATTTTTTGATAGCTTAAAATCTAATGAAGGTGCTAGAGTAGGTTGTGTCTTGCAAGATCCCAATGGTAAGAAAACTATGTTATCCTGTAGATTGAATTTTCAATGTACAAACAATGTAGTTGAATATGAGGAATTTGTCCAAGGTTTAAAAAAAACTATCGATTTGAATGTTAAATTCATTAAATTTTATGGTGATTCTAAAATTATTGTCTGATAGGTACGAAATACTATCCATTGTGTTTCAAATCATCTCAAAAATTACCAACAACTCGTTTTGGATTTATTACCTTATTTCACTGCTTTTGAGATTAAATATGTTCATAGAGCTCATAATGTATATGTAGACCTACTAGAGAATTTTGCCTCAAAGCTAATTCCATTTGAAGAATTTTCTCATGATAGATTTTCAATTGAGTTACTATTTAAACCATATGTTCCTGATAATATAACCAATTGGAGAGTTTTTAATGATAATGAGCATATTATAAATTTTATTGAACAAGAGGATACATATAAAGACTCAATCATTGATGAGAATCATCATGATTCATAAATTAATCAACCCTTATTAGATTGTAAAGCTAAACCTGAAAACATAATCCCAAAATCTGTAGTTAAACTAGAAAATTTCTATGATATTCAAGATAGATTTAAAACACCATCTAATTGCAAAACAAGTAACTCCTTAATGAAATTTGAAATCATAAATTTAGGAATTGAAGAAAATCCACAAAATGTTAATTTTGGATTAGGTTGCACACCTTTGGAGCAAATTTCTTTTATTAATATTTTGAAAAGTATAAAGATATTTTTTATTGGACATATAATGATATGAAAACCTATGACCCTTCAATTATTCAACATCTAATTCCATTGAGATATGATGTCAAACTGATCCAGTAGAAATTAAGAAAAATCTGTCCCAATATGGAACAACAAATAAAAAAAAGAATTGAATAAATTTCTCCACGCAAGAATCATTTTTCTTGTTATACATTCTCAATGGGTTTATAATATGGTTCCAGTTAGGAAGAAGAATGGATACATTAGAATTTGTATTGATTTCATGAATTTGAATAAAGCATCTGAACATGACAATTTTCCCCTTCCTCCTATAGAACAAATTCTACAATCTGTGGCAGGTTCTGAGATGATGTATTTTCTAGATGGATTCTCATGATATAACCGGGTCTTAGTTTCCAACGATGATCAATTGAAAACAAACTTTCGAACCAAATGGGGCACTTACGCAAATATAAAAATTCCATTTTGGTTAATTAATGTTGGTGCCACATTTAAATGAGCCATGAACATTGATTTTAGAGGATTAATAAATAAATCAATGGTAATATATCTAGATGATGTCACTGTATTCTCTAAGAACATATTTGATCACGTGCACCATCTCAAAAAAAAAATTGACTGTTGTAGAAAATATGACATTTCTCTTAATCCCAAGAAAAATTTCTTTTCTCTAACTGAAGGGAAGCTTTTAGGTTTCATCATTTCTAAATTAGGAATCATTATAGAACCCAAAAGAATAAAATCAAAATTAGAAATCCCTTTCTCACATAATAAGAAAACAATGCAATCTTTCCCAGGTCAGATTAATTTTGCCAGATGTTTTGTCCCAAGTTTTGTAGAGATAGTAAGGCCATTGAAACATATTATTAAAAAAGATGTTATATTTAAATGGAATAACGACGAAAGACAATCATTCAAAGCAATAAAAGAAGCAATTGTACAATCCCTAGCTCTATCATCTCCCAATTTTACTAAGGATTTTACTCTCTATACTTTTTCTTTAGATTTGTCTTGTGTTGCTATTCTTACTCAGAAAAATGATAAAGGTATTGAAATAACTATTTTTTTAATGAGTACAGGTTTTCATGGTGCATAATTGAACTATTCTGAAGTGGAGTAATAAACATATGTAGCATTCAAGGGAGTCAAACATTTTAGGCCTTCTCTTTTAAAGTCACATACCAAAGTGATTGTTCCATATCCTTCAGTACGAAACTTACTTGTTCAAAAGGATCTTGGAGACAAAAGAGAAAATTGGATGACTACTCTACAAGACTATGAATTGTGAATTAAACCTTCCAAAGTCATTCGATGTTTAGGACTTTTCAGATTAGCAACAAAGTCAATGGATTTAGAGTCTGAAAAAAAACTAGAAAATGAAAATTAATCAGAGTAAGAAATTATTGAAATCTATCTTGTATCTAATTCTTCTGATTCATGGTATAAAAACATCAAAATTTTCCTTACTCATGGTTTTTCTCCTCTTCATTATGAACCTAAGAAGAAAAGATCATTATGATTGAAATATTCTCATTATCAATTGATTAATGGATTATTATTTAGACAAAATTATGATTATGTTTTGCTTAGATGTTAAGAAAAATTAGAAGCTGATAAAGTATTATTTGATTTGCATGATGGTATTCCAGGTGGACATTTTAGTGGAGACACTACTGCTCACAATATCCTACAAGAAGGATATTATTGGCCAATTTGTTTCAGGGATTCTCACACATATGTTTGAAAATTCAAAGTTTTCCAAACTTCTACTGGAAGAGAGAAAAAAATTACGTTCCCATTGCAGACTGTGATGGTCAATGGACCATTTGAACAATGGGGATTGAAAATCATCATAGTAATAACTCCAAACTCTTCATAGTTACACAAGTATATCTGGAAAAAAACTGATTATTTCACCAGGTAAACATAGGGCATTCCTTTAAAAACTGTCAACTAGAATAACGTGATATCTTTTATCAAACAATTCAAAATTACAAGGTTTGGAGTTACCAACACTTTGTTATTTGACAATGCTTCATATTTTTCCTCAATTAAATTAAATTAATTTTCCTTAGAAAAGACTATCAAAATTAGATACTCTACCCATTATTATCTGCAAGGTAATGGTTTGGCAAAATCTACTAATAAAAACCTTCTCCGAATCATTAAGAAAACCATCAAAGAAAACCATAGAAATTGGCACAAATCCCTCACATCTGCATTATGGGATGACAAGGTCACACCTAGAACTAGATTAGGTAATTCTCCTTATTTCCTTTTCTATGGTAAGGAAGCTATCCTACCAACTAATGTAGATTTTCCTTCTCTCCAACTAACACAATCTGTCAGAGAATATCCTTGCCCCAAAATACAGGAACACATTGAAGAATTGTTAAAATTAGAAGAAGAAAGAGATAAAGCCAAACAAACTTTTTATGGACACGAAAAAATAATAAAGAAATGGTTTGATAAACATTTAGTTAGCAACAAATTTTTTGAAGTCGGTGATCTAGTGCTTAAATGGGACAAGACCCATGAGGAAAAAAGAAAACATACAAAATTTCAAAAACTTTGGCTTGGTCCATTTCAAATTTCTGAAAAAGTTGGCCTTTGAACATATATTCTTCAATCATTAGAGGGAGAAAAAAAATTCTTCCCGTGAATGGTTATATTCTTAAAAAATATTTTTCATAAAAAAATCATAAAAACTGTAAATTATGTAAATATATTTTTACCTTCTTTTATGTTGTGATTTTCTTAGTTTGTTTTTGTAATAAAAGGGTTTGTGATCCTCAATAAACCAACAATGTCATCTGGGTTATATTGAAATGGCTGTCTTTTATTGAAAGAATTACACTAAATCATCTATATAAAGTGCTATGCTTTATAATTAAAATTTCTATAATAGTGGTGGAACTCCTATGTCTCCAAGAATTCATATTTATATCATTGACGCATGTACATTTTAGGTTTCTTACATATTACTTCTTTTGAGCCCATTCTTCTCACACTTAAAAGATTGTTTCTAAAATGTTCAGTGGAAGGAAGACATTAAGCTAAATTTTGAAAGTGAGTAGACTACCAATCAAATCTAAATAATTCTCGTATCACCCCGCTTCCCTGAAACACCTAATTGCATTTACAATAAATATACTTAAATATTTAAAGGTGTATCTGAATAAAAGGGAATTTGAAATCACTTTAAGTGTGGGAAGTACAGGTAAACCCATCGGGGCTATGGACGCTAGCAACGGGGCCATGCTTGTATGATACTAAAACATCTTTGTCGGGGCTATGGATGCTCGCGAGCAGTGAAGCAATGTTGGGTAAAAGAGAGATGAGGAACACACATAGGAACATGTTTACTCACACAAGGTGAAATCCTTAGGGCACACCTTGTACTAATTATTTGTGGGTTGAAATTTAAAGAAAATTAACCTTAGAAATCAGCTTGAAGAATAAATCTGTAAGTTACTTGATGTGTGTTTAGTAAGAATATATTTAAAATTCTTGAAGATATGGTGGTACCCATAATTAAGAAATTTATATTTATAGTCATTTGAGCTTACTTTTAACATTTAGTGTGAATAAGCCTTTTAAGCACCATGAGACAAAGATAATTTTTTCGTCCAGTGTGTCACCATTTTTTGAGCCTCAACAACTTCCCATAATCCATAAATTTTTGAATAAATAATAATGGGTCCCTTTTGTTTATTTCAATATTTTATTTTCTTTTTATTTCTCTTTTAATAATTTTTAATTCTTTGTATTCCAATAAAATATTTCCGAATAATCTTTTAAAAAAACAAAATAACTTAGTAATAAAAATGCTTTCCCGATCTCCCAGTGAGTCGGTATCTGTTTATACTGGATCAAGAAATGTCGCATTTGTAAAAATATAATAAATCTCTCCCGGTGGGCCAATAGTACTTGATCAACTTTTCTTTTCATTTTTATTTGCAAATAATCTCTCTCGGGAAGTTTGTCTCGGTGGTACCAGGTCAGAATTTGTTTTAAATCTTTAATGGATCCTCGATCCGACTACCCCAATTTCCTGGTGTCCCAGTGGCAACGGATTATGATTTTTATGGTTGCATTTAACTTTTTATAGTAATTCATGGTACCCCGATGGCTCGATCTCCCGGTGGTCGACGATACTAGATCAGGGGATACCCCTTGTCCTAAAAGTTTAACAAATTTTTCCCGGTTCCCCGATCTCCTAGTGAGGCAATTATACTAGATCAAGATTGTGTTTGTGCACGTTTTGAGCTATTCTACAAAAAAAATGCTCGATCCACAGTGTCCCGGTTAAGAGAAAAATAATCAGTTAAAACACTTTAATTATAACAAACATATCGACCCGGTATTCATTCTTCGTTTAAAGGTTAAGTCTTAGGATGTCCTAGTGAGTCAGTTCCCGGTGATAAACATTGCCTCCAAAATTTGAATAAACCTAACTATTTTTTCCTTCATTAATGGCTCTGACGATGTTGTTGTTAGAATTGAATGAGCTTAATGAACCGTTGGGTAAATATCTATGATACATTAATATTTCCCAATTCATGCATAACATAATATCTCACTCTACTAGCAATTTATACAACACTTCAAAGTCTGATAACAAACCCCAATTTCATAAGCATAAAAGCTTTAATCTACACTGAAATTCTTTATGTTTTTCTTCTCTTGGTTAGTATTGTCGCTCTTATTTTCAATTCAATAGAACATGTTAATTATTTTTGAAATAAAAATTATACTTTGTCGTCTGTTTGCAGGATTTTTTCAATACAAGATGACAGAAAAAGAGAAGATGAAGCATCAAAAGGGTTGAGGAATAGGAAATCAAAAAACCCCCCAACTCGACATTTTTCTCGACACGACATTCAAGATAGGATAAACCAACATCTTGGAATGGAGCCAATTATACAAATTCATTGAGGAAGGAGACTTTAAATATGAATATGATCAGATGTTGACGACCTGGGTGACATAAGGAGGTCCGATCTTCGTAATATTTCTACCAGACCAACCATACTTCCCTACTATGACATGGTACAATGGATAATATTCCACACTGATATTTCTACATGCATAATTGTCGATTACTCTCTCCAGATTGTTGGTTCTCCCAGACCATATTATATTTCCAATATGTATAAGTTAAGTCCACCCATATCCAATCTAGATGATAATTTTATTAATTTTTTTTTCCAGAAAGAAGTTGAAAAGGAGGAATTGCAGATCGCTGATTTTATCAGAGAATGGTGGAATGCTGCTAATTCTTTCAAATCATAGGAGACAAATTTATCCTGTCCTAAGATTAAAGAAACCCCACATGTTAGTTTCCATCACGCTCTGTCACCTATATGGAAAATAAGATTCCTCTAAATTTAAGTTGGCTTGGGTCCCTCTTATCCATCAGGGTCTCGCATGAAACATTTTTAATTGGGCACATATCATCTTCGCTAAAATCAAACAAGAGGTTAAAAAATCTCAAGAGGCACCTGCAAGATACTGCCTAGGATTTTTTTATCTCTGGTTATTTGACCAATGTTTTTAGTGTAGTTACTCCTTTTCCCATTTTAGGTTGGAATTGTTCTCCCTTTGAATAAGTAGTCTACTTGCAATGCTCTAAAATATGGGAAATCAATTGCAAATTTTTTTTCTACGACATATGCAATTTCTTAATGATTCCTCTACATTTTCTTTTAAAAAATCATCCATCTCCCAGATTCACTTCGGAGGCCATGGGTACTATCAAGTATATTGGTGACTATTTTGTGCATGAGGAATTCTCATACATTTAAATATATGGGTGTGAAGGGGCTCCCCATCTTTTGCCTAGATATGTTCCAGACAGACTAGTTTTGAGAGAAATTGCATACCAAACTATTAGTGTTGGCATTGCTGCATTCTTGCTAAGGATTCAGAAAAAGAAATGGCCTTCCTTACCAATATCATTAGGTATTTTTTATTTATTAAATACTAAACATGCTTAGAAGGAGGCTGATCAATTAGAAGGAATCTGGCTTTCCCAAGGGTATTTCAAAAAATATGACCCAACAAAGATTGTAAAAAAACATTGCAACATGGTCAAGAATGTAAAACCATACAACCATGAAGATGACCCATTTGACATTTCTTTTAAGAGAGCTACAAGTTTTCATGAAGTGACTTAGAGAATTCATGCAATAAGAAATAGTTCCCAAATCCAAGAGATCCTAGATTGGTAGTTCGAGAGGAAAAAGGCCTTTCTAAAGGAAAAGAATGAAAAAAAAGGTATTAAAGAAATAAATGTTGATTAAGAGGAGGATGAAAAATCCAAATCTAAGTCAAAACATGACCACAATGTTTCCACATATGATACACATTCCGATAGAAAAAAATAGTAAGGCAAAGCCACATAAAAAGAAGAGCAAGACCAAGAAGAAACAAACACTCATGAGAAAAATACTAGGGTAAATGTAGAGCCTAGTACCAATCCACATAATGCAAATGTTCACTCAACCGATGTTCCTATTGTTCCTGCCATTGACACTACCCCTATAAATTCCATTCCAATAAGAATAGCTCCAGTGTCTCTTGACCTTGGTAGTCTTCAACCAATCCAAGACACTGTTATGTCATTGGGTAATTACACCTTTGATGATAAGAAAAAGATCATTGTCAAAAGGAGAACTAAAAGAAGAAATACAATGCACCATGAGGAAATTATATAGGAAACAATGCAGTTTTGGGATGATGCATATTTAAATGATGAAGAGTTTGCAAAGGAAGTTGTTGATTCCTTAGGGGCATTTTCCATTTGGTCAGAGGAACATGAATCTTAGTTGAAGAACACCAAATTTATCTAGATACCATTGTACAATTAACAACTAAAATAGACGAGGTCAAAGAGGAACATGACATACAAGTAGTTGTTTTCCGTGAGGAGAAAGAGAAATTAAGCAAGAGTCATGATTATCAAGTTGATAATTTATTTTCCCAATTAAATGAAATGAAAATCAAAATGAAGAATTCATAGATATTAAAGGAAGAAGCTTTTGAGTTAATTAGCAAACTGTCCTCTCTATAGGAATGATTTTAAACCAAATTATATGAAATCAAGGATCAACATGAACATGTGCTACAATTTACTGCACATGCTTAAGCACAGTTGGAAAAACAAAAGGAAGCACACAATTCATTTGATGTTATTGAAACATGTGAAGCATCAAGTGTTGGAACATGAGGCATTGATGGTTCATCACACATCTCCTGGGTTCAGTAGGTTGAGAGGTCGACCTACATTTGGAAACAATTGGTTGGGCAATCGACCAACACACCACACCAGTCGGTCAGGTAGCCGACATTCTTTTCGGTTGGACAATCGACCAAAAATCAAATAGAGGACTATTTAGTGTGTGTTAAGGAACTCCAGTTGAAGTTGAGAAAATGTTGAGATAACTAGAAGAATAAGGATGGACAACTAATTTATTTGGTCCTGATAAATTTGAGAACACCATTTGATGTGTCTGTATCAACCTTCTGCACCAACTAGAACACACACAAGCAAGATGGTAAGAACTACTCCTTTGAATTTTTTTGTGAACTTTTGATTACTGATCAGTATAGATTGCTTGAATAAGGAAAGCTTGGTGTTAAGAACCAAGCCCACTTTCTCAAGGGTAAGGGAAAGATGGATTCCAGGAATAGAGTGCAGAATGATGCTTCTGCATAGAAAACTGCATATACTGATAAGGGACCCCAGAGACAACCACAATGGCCTCAAAAGAAGAAGACATTTCGGTACTGTGGAAAGACTGGAAATGTTGAGAAGAAATGCTTCAAGAAGTGAGACAATTTAGAGGAGAAGGTTAAGAGACTTGAAGGAGACATGTCGACTGTTCACTGACCCGCTGCTAATTTCACCTGTCAAGTCATGACTTCTCAGGCCTTGATGTCTCACACTGTGAAAAATGAATGGGTTTTCGACTTCGGGTGCAATCATCATATGGTGAAAGATGCCACTTTATTCATGAGACTGAATAAAGTTGAAGAAAGTAGAATCTATGTTTTTGATGATTTTGCTTTGGATGTTGCTGGTCAAGGTGATGTAGCTTGTTGACATGGTAAAATTTTTGATGTCTATCATGTACCAAATCTTAGTGCCAATTTTTTGTCTATTGGTCAGTTGACTTAGATCGATAAGATTGTGGAATTTTGGCTAGATTGGTTCTATGGTCGAGATTTGAAGAAAGGGAAGTTGATTGTCGCTGACAGGATTCTGGACTCGATGAAAAACTTATACAAATTCTATGACTCAACTCAACCTAAATATGAACCGAATGTACTTATTTCTCACATTGATAAGAGAAGTCAAATTTGGCATGAAAAACTTGGACATCTCAATTTCCGAAGTCCGCAGGCACTGGAAACTCATAACATGAATGTTGGTTTACCGAGGGTGTTTCCTCTTGAAAGTTTATGTAAGGGTTGCGTACTTGAAAAGTATCATCAGACACCTTTAGATTTTTGACAAGCGCAGGGAGTGCAAAACCTAGTGGAATTGGTTCAGAGTGATGTTTGTTCTATCAATTTACCTTCACTGGCAGGTGCAAGGTACATTTTGATTTTAATTGATGATTTCTATCGTTTCACATGGGTTTTTTCCTAAAGAATAAAAATATTGTCTTTGAGAAGTTCAAATAATTTTGGGCCTTTGCTGAAAAGAAATGTGGTTGACCCATTAAGTGCTTGAGATCAGAAAATGGTAGTGAGTATGTTAATCGACCCTTTAAAGAATACCTACTTCATTATGGTATTGACTGGAAACACTCGGTTCCTCACACACCTCAATAGAATGGAGTTGCATAATGCAAGAATCATACATTATTCGAAATGGATAAATGTATTCTACAGGCTAAAGACCTTCCTCCTCACTTCTGGGTTGAAGATGTGTATTGTGCCAATTTTTATCACCAAAACATTGCTAAGATAAATACATACAATGGATGAAAAAAAATGCATCAAAAGTACAACATATTACCAATAATTATAGGATGATGACATTCAATTTGAAAAGATAATAAAAAACTATGCACAATGGTCCTGAAACTCCGTGCACATTCATGAGAGACAACGCGTTCACATCCGCACATGATGACATAGTGTATGAAACACACAGTGTGCACTCCGTGTAACTGGCAATGGACAAACCCGCGTAGATGTAGAAACGATGCATTGATGATTTTGGTCAGGTCTCAACCACTTTTGGGATGAAGTGGATCTCAACAATACCCAAAAATCTCCCTAAAATTCTTCCTTGGAATCACTGAAAGGATAGGAGGTACCTTCAAGGACCTCCCCATTCACATTTGAAACTAGTTATGAAATATCTTGTCATCCTCCTATAAATAGAGGATCATTGTATGCAAAGTAAAAAATAAATCCATATCATTGTTATGTTGTTCAAATTCTCTTGGAGAAAGCCATCTTTCCCTTGAGCCAAAGGTTGAGCAAGTGTAACATTGTGCAAGGTTTACACCTCTTGTGAAGCTAAGCCTTGGGGAATTTTTCTTCATTGTGAACTCGCCATTGGAGAGTGATAGCTCTAGTTTTCGAGGGATCAAAGAGAACTCCCTTAGGAGGAATAAGGGATTCATAGTCCCATATTTCTCCTGTTGGTGCAATCAATTCGAAGATTCAGTTCTATTGGGTAACCATTCCATTTGTTCAATTTCACGCATCATTTTCTTATAGTTATTTAGTTTGTCTCTTAGTGTTGTTTGTTCTTCAGTTGTTTTTTATTTTTCTTTCTAATTTGTAGGTTCACTAACTTGCTAACCACATTTTTGTTCTGCTTTGTTGGCTTACCAAGGTAGTTAAGGGACTCTCTTTTTCTCACTCTTGTGACAAAATACACTGAACAATTTGGTGACCATAGTGGGGATTTGAATCACAATTATTCCTCAAGTAAGCTCCTAGAGCTAGTATTCTCACTCTCTATTGTTTGAAGGACCAAGAAACAACCTAGCCTTACCCTCAGACAACATAATTTATCCTCCTTTTTGAGAGAGAAAATTCAAAATTTCCATCCCACCAACTCTCTACGTGCACGTGGGTTCGGTCCTAACATACATGTGGTCTGTGTGGTCATGCACTCTGTCATAAGTCTCTCAACGTGCACTTTGTACTCTATGCGCGACCGTCCTCTATTCAACTGTGCACCGGTCTAAGTTTTTCAAAATTGTAAGACTTGAGAAGCCCATTTTCACGAAGTAGTGTAGATTTACTTTAAGCACTTTGTAAAATCCAGCAAAAGCATGCTTGGGATTCACTCTTGCATACATAACTTAGACCACACATAGACATTTAGGGAGGCTAAAAAAAACCTTTGCATCTTTTACTTCCTTACTTTCCACATGGATGGATTAAATTTTAGCACTTGAATTTCATTAACAACTTTTATTTTACAAAAAACATCACATTAATTCGAGACTAGAAGGCTATTGAGACAATCTTGGAGTATGCTCTTTCCTTGCTCCCTTGTGTGATATTGGAAATAAAAAAAAAGAGATTGCTTGAAGAAACCTTCATCTCCCTTTAAATCAACCATTTTAGGAGAGGTCAATACCTCTTATATTGTGTTTGAAACATAATCTCAAAGAATTGTAAGGGCCCACACATGCCCACATGTACACCATCTTAAGATAGTTTCAAATTTCTAGAGTAAATCACAGGAATTTTAAAGTATTGTAAGGGCCAACACATGCCCACATGTTCACAATCTAGGAATAGTTTCAAATATTTCTTAGATTAGATAACATTATAGGGAGATTAAATCTCAAAAGTAAGGACCCACAGGTCCACCATGCTAGTTACTTAGGGATTTCTCAATTTCTGCAAGGATGT
The DNA here is from genome assembly GCA_010110895.2 of Picea sitchensis. NCBI lineage: Eukaryota > Viridiplantae > Streptophyta > Pinopsida > Pinales > Pinaceae > Picea > Picea sitchensis. The sequence goes on from SNQJ01S0002275.1 coordinate 174,512, forward strand.
TTTGTGAAATCTAGTAAGTTAGAAGTAAGAAACAATTGTAAAGGACCAAGCGATGCCCACATGCCAAAATTTTCTCACTTAACTTATTGAAAATTCATTGCTCACTATCACTTCTTGCACACATCATCACATATTCATGAGGTGTTTGTTGGATACTTGAAACCGTAGTATTCTCTTCTCCTCGCGCTCATAAGCGATCTGGGAGAATCAAAAGGGATTCACTCGTTTGAAAAAATCTTTTGCTCACACCACTCTTAATCAACGAAGTTGGCCCATGACCCCAACTTCACAACCCACTTTAAAAATATAAAAAAAACATAATCAACCCACTTCTAACCTCCACATGAGGAACACAAAATAATTTGGTAGTTTAAGTTACGATTTTGGGGATAAGCATCCAAATAAATCCTACACCAAAATCATCCCAATAAAGCATTCCTACACCACAAGGTAGGGAGACACCCGTTAAGGGTTGAAGGAAGAGGTATATTTGTTATGTGCATGCCTTTTTGGGTCACCCATCCCTTGGAAAGAATCCAACTTGTGACCGATTTCTGAGGAAGAAAATCTAAATGTCGTGCTTGATCAAGGTGACTTAGTGGCCAAATATCGGTTTTATCTACCCAGGTTGAGGTTGTGGACTGCAATCGCTCCTTAATCATATTTTGAACAACTGTTGGGAAATATTTCCAGTCCTTTTAGGATATGACCCCTTCACCCCTCAATATAACTGATTATTCATACCTTCACCAACTTCTCTTCTAGTGGATTCATGCCCCACTGTTGGGTTCTTTTAACAAGACCAGTGCTTTTTGAGAGGAAGGATGATAGGTCTATTAGGACATGCACATTTTATTATATTCCCCCATGTGGATAAAACCAAAAACCATCTTACATTGTTACTTTTTTATGTATGATTACCACTGATTGATTACATATAGCTTTCAAAACATTGTTGAGATAGTCCACATTTACCAAAGAACTTGTTCATTTATTCTTATCACTACCACTTGCACAACTTCACAAATAGTCCAGAATCATAGGGGAACCACAACATCCCCGTCGTTATATACATGTGAAAACCTCCCCACAATCTTGGGAGGTGTTCCCAATTTGGCTGACACATCAGTACAACCAACACACACACACACACACACACACACACACACACACACACACACACACACCGGTGAGTGCCACTATTTTAGGCTTATATTTTCTTGGGTCCACCTCACTATGCACCACTATCTAGAACAATCCACCCATCTAGTAGCCCTTCTTACTCAAGAATTAGATCTCCAACCATCAACCACCATGGTAGGACCACAAAAACTACCATATATGACCCCATCCTCTTCTTCCCAATTCAAACAAACTTGGGCCCCCTCTCCTAGTTATATTGGTCATCTACCACTCACAAGGAGTAAGAAGAGACACACTCACTATCAACACCCATGGCATGGGGGAAACACTTGCACATATGGGGGAAATAATAGTTCCTGCCAAATCTACAATCAAACCAAGCATATATGTACCACCCATACATGGACTAATCATCCTTGCCCATTTTGTGAGCTCTATGGTCACCCATCACATCAGTTCCCTTAACTCACTCCCGATCTAGTCCAAGTAGTTTGTTTGGAGCCCACTCAACACAATAAACTTAGTATTTATCCTTACAATACTTCGTTGTGCCCCCTCCCCCAACATGCACCCATTACTCCATCAGGTGGGGTTCCATGTACCTTGACATCATTTGTTTCCCCTCACATGGGTAACTCCCCCTCACACCAAATCTACCTCACGACTGAGGCTCAGTTATATCGACTTGTGGGCACCCTTTCCACCTCTAGTACCACAATCGATACTAGAACCTATCCTTGTTAGGAAAATGGAAGTGTATATCCACACCCATCATGGGCCATCACCCTTGATTGGGATCAACTTATCCAAGCACGACTGCCATCTTCTACCCCGTTTAAAATACAGGTCAACTTTACAGTTTATCAGTGTATTATAGATGATGGGGCATCCTCATGCATTATTTCCTCATCATATTGGAAACAAATAGGCTCCCCTACTCTTATCCCATCAATGAATGAGTTAATATCCTTTGATGGTAGACTATGTTCCCCCTTAGGGATCTTACCTAATCTCCTCATTGAGTTAGGTGGTAAGACCGTTTTGATCAATGTTGTTGTCATGGATGGTCTGGTGGATTACAATATTCTCCTGGGTCATGATTTCATCTATTCCATGAATGTTTTGGTGTCTTGACTCTTTCGAGTCATGATATTCCCACATGAGGGACACATCATCACCATCGATCAAATATTCTACATTGATTCCCCCCCTCAAGATTCTCATAATAGAATCTCACATCATCTTGCTCACATTTAGTCCATGCACTATGTGTCCACTGCCACTAGTCGTGAAACACTCACTCCATTAAAAAATGAGCCCATGACTCTAGAACCACCTCCTCACCACTTGGGCTTGGAGGCTGGGTAGATTCATTCATCCTTGGGGGCATCCGTGCATGTTTCTTCCCCTAATCCCAAGAGAAACCATGAACTCTCAACTACATTCTTCCCAGAAGACAAATAATTATTTGAGGCCACTACTTATTTTGGAGATTCTAGTGATAACCTCCGTCCAGGTTCTCCTATCCATTTCTAGCAGGGTCCTAATAATTCAATCAATTCACCCTCTAATATTATCTCCCTTGATAAGGTCATTACTCTATCTCAAATAAGATAATATCTTCTCACTTATATGGATATCAGGGACTCCAGTTCCATGATGACCAATCATGCCCATATAGGAGATGTTTCCACACAGTTTAAAGTCCCAAACCCCCCAATAGATATCACACAAAATAATGGATCTGATACACTATTTCAGATCCTCTTTTGTGGATGTTCAACTTTAAACTGCTTGTTGTTTTATCTTTGGTCCATAATATTGGGTATTTGGAAACAACCTTTCCACTAGTGATCCTATCCTAATACAGGGGGAAACACCACTTCCCACCTTGGTCCCATAAGACCTATCTCTCGACACAACACCAACTCACAATATACACTTCATGGGAACCATTATAGAACAACCTTGTGTCCAGTGCCCCCAAACATCATGTGATTACTAGACTCATGGCCTAATCATAATGATACACCAAGATAGTTTCATTACTTCTCGTGGAAAGGCCCCCTTAGCCTTGGTCATTTATAGTTATCCCCATCAGGGCAACACGACCTTCTTTAGGGAGTTCCTTTTCTAGGAATTGTTATAACCCTAAATTGCACCACACATGCTTACCTAGCATCAGGCCAACTCATATCCCTTCTTTACCAAAAATCTGCTGAACAACTCTTTGAAAATCCTCTTGTGTCAAGGCCCACTCGCCCTAACCCATTACTGCACGCGTGTACACACTGGCTGACTCACAACAAGCCACGTGTACCTAACAAAGAACGAAAAAAGAAAATTTGCTGACGGAACAAAAATCTATGGGTCAGTTAACTGAAACTCCCGTCCATGCATGGCCGAGGGTTCGTCCAAAACCCTAGCTCCTTCTAGCCTATAAAAGAATGGGTAGGGGTACCATTTGGAGAAGGAAACAATATAGCAAAGAAACTCTGCCCATTTACGTACTCCATTGTCCCAACCCTTTATCCTTTCCTCATTCCAAAGGAGATTTAACACAAAGCAGTTGAAGGATAGAAGAAGAGGAGCCCAGGATTAGGTTCAAGGAGCGGTGGCTGGTCTCATCTTTTGTAAGTTGATTCACTTTACGTAATAAAAATAATGTTTTTTTCGTCCCAAATCATGAATTGTCTATAGTTTGATTGATTTATGTTCGATTTCTAACCCTTGAGTATAGAAGTAGCATGCATGCATAATTGTTGTTTGTCTTGAGTGCAGGTCATCTTTGGAAGGAGCAACGCAAACAAGTAATCGAGCACAATGGAGGATCTACATCGAACGCCGGTAATAAGGTAGGTGGTCCTTTTCCATGCATTTACTGAGAAAGAGGGGTTTAAATATTGGGATGTAGGTAAAAAAGTAGTTTCTATTCAGTCAAATCTGCATGCAACGTCTTACCCTAACTTGCTAGTCCGTAGGGTGTTTTTCCCAACAACAGAATTGGTGACCGTACTGGGGAGAATACTCTTTAGGGTTCCTGGATTTATTTAAGTTTTTGGGTAGTTTAAAGATTAGGTTTTCTGTTTTTCTTTGCCTGTCTTTTTCTGTAAGGTCTCAGCTAGCAGGGAGTCTGGTTTTCCATACCAGTTTTCCCTGACTTTTGCTTGACTGTAGTTTTCGGGACACACAGAGGTACACGCGGCCTGCAGAAGGCCTGCACGCGTGTACCCGCACCCTATCCTCTGAAAACCCACGTGTGAACGCTAGCTGTAGAGATAGAAGTAGCGTGTAGGAGTTCAGAGAAACTTAGAGGCAATCCTCCTCTTCCCTGTCAGAATTACACATTCTCAGGGGGTTTTCTGGAATCCTGTTTGAGTCTTGCTGGTCCACAGTCCTATCTCATATTGCTTTTTTCGCCTTATTATTCCTTGCATTATTTGTATTTTCTGTGAGAAAGAGAATCCAAGCCTTCAAGGGACCCTGGTTATCAATACCATAGGCCTCTTCCTGGTCTGGACTGCCTGTTTTCATATTTTTTCTTAGAATTTAGATATACACACAGCTTGTACAAGGTCAGCCCACGTGTACACGCTTTCT
>SNQJ01S0002275.1:186457-205284 GCA_010110895.2 Picea sitchensis
ATACTCATTAACATATTAATATATTTTATTTTATAAATTATTAATATTTACCATGTACCTTATAACTAATATTTAATATTGGTGAATATTTATGATTTTTTGATTTAGTTGCTCAAGATTTGGATGCACTTCATTTTTACATTGCAAACAATATTGACTGGATGAATGTATGGATTGAAAGATGTAAACAACATCATGGCAGTATTTTATCATGGAAACAACTGTCTGAATTGGTTAGATAATATCATCATAATGGAGATGTCAATTTTACGTAAAGGGAAATTGATTTAGCATATGGTTTGAAAGATGGACATGCAAGAAAATTCACCCATTTTATTCATTTATTTTATATTATATTAATGTGACTACATGTGTACTATCTTTTTAGATACTTTCCAAGTTATATAAATATGTTAATTTATTAATTGACAATGCATCTTTTACATATCTGACATATTGCAGTTGAAACACCACAAGGCTATGTGGTGCAATGGTCCTAAATTTCGCATCAAACTATTGGATGAAACCAATAAAACTTATGATAGTGGGATAACTGCAGTATTCCAGGTCACTAATGTTTCCTCTAGGAGTGACATACATCCCCGAGAATATGAAAATAGATACTATGGGTATTTGAATGATATACTAGAGTGTGGTTTTAATTCCTTCAAATTAGTTCTGTTCGATGTCAAATGGTATAGGTTACGAATGCATGAATGCGATGATGAAATAACTGTTATTTGGCATGCCAATAGATTTTTGATTATTAAAACAACAATGTTTGAAAGAGGACATGATCGCTATGTTTTTCCAAGCCAATGTGAACATGTCTTTTAATCAAATGTTCCAGGTGAGAGGGATTGGTCATTTTTTGTTATATATGATCCAAGAGGAAGGCCAATTAAGTATACTCATGTATATGAAGAAGATGATATTGAAGAAGAAGATGATACACCAGATCAGATAGATTCAGAAGATCATGTGGGGTCAACAAATGAAGAAGACGAAGAAGATCATGATCCAAGCATAGGAGACAATGCAATTCTTGATGATGATGTCGATGAAAATATGCTTGAAAATGAAATTGATGACAATGATGCTATCGTCAATCCTTTCAACATCATTTCTGAACCAGATGATGATACAGATGTCGAGTTCGACGAAGAAGAAGATACAAAATAAGGATGATTATACATATGTTTTTGTAGTTTCTATGGATGATTAATCTTACTAGGTTTCTTTTGATTATTTTCTATTTTATAGATTGTGTATTGGGGAATTGAGAGTGATGTGAGGGGGAGGGGAGGGGCCATATGAGCTTCCACCTTCACGTGTTTTTCCTTGTTCAATATAGGATCAATTATTCTTGAAACCAAGATAAGCTCATTCATTTTTATACCATCATGATCGTAGATGTCATCATTGTTGTCATAGTATTGCATCAACGAAGTTTCGATGAATGTGTTTGTCATTTCTATAGAATATTTGTTGAAACTGTTTGAAAACATGGGACTTTGGCCCATGAGTTATGTGGCAAGAAGAAAGTGCTTTTCAAAACTCAAATATTACTCACACACCCACTCTATATATCCGATCTCGACCTCGTTTCGTTTGAACTTTTCGTTGTGATGAAAAATCCCTCTTTTTTCGTTCATTGTTTAATCAACACCATAAAAATATGTCCTTGCAGTACTAGATGCGAGAATGTGTGTACTTTCAAACGAATTTTAAAAGGAACAATGAAAATACATTGTACTATGACTAGACATGGACAACAGTGACCTGTAAATGGGGCCAACGTTGAAATTTTTTCAAACTGTTTCTATATGCACTGAAATTTGACATGGATAGACTATTCACATGCCTTAACGATATGGGAGGGTTTTTGGACTCAAATTTGAGTCACACACCCACTTGTTTCCATCAACAATTCATCATCATGTAAACCATACACCCTATTTTTCTTTCAAAGTACACAAATAACTTGACACAAGTTTTAAGTTTGCATCAACCTTTATTCATTTTTTTTTCCAGGTTCTCCATTGTATATACAATGTATGTGTGTGATAGTTGTGATGAAAAATCCCTCTTTTTTCATTAATTATTTAATAAACACCATAAAAATATGTCCTTTTAGTACTAGATGCAGGAATGTGTGTACTGTCGAATGAATTTTAAAAGGAGCAACATAAATACATTATACTATGACTAGACATGGGCAACAGTGACCTGTGAATGAGGCCAACTTTGAAAGTTTTTCAAACTGTTTCTGTATGCACTAAAATTTGACATGGATAGTCTATTCACATACCTTAATGATATGGGAGGGTTTCTGGACTCAATTTTGACTCACACACCCACTTGTTTCGATCATCAATTCATCATCACGTAAACCATAAACCCTATTTTTCTTTCAAAGTAGACAAATAACTTGACACAAGTTTTAAGTTTGCATCAACCTTTCTTCATTTTTCTTTCAGGTTCTCCATTGTATATACAATGTATGCATGTCATAGTTGTGATGAAAAATCCCTCTTTTTTTGTTCATTGTTTAATCAACACCATAAAAATATGTCCTTGTAGTACTAGATGCAGGAACATGTGTACTATTGAACGAATTTTAAAAGGAAAAATGAAAAGACATTGTATTATGTCTAGACATGGGAAACAATTACCTGTGAATGGGGCCAACATTCAAATTTTTTCAAACTGTTTGTGTATGCACTAAAATTTGACATGGATAGACTATTTGCATGCCTTAACAATATGGGAGGGTTTCTGGACTCAAATATGACTCACACACCCACTTGTTTCGATCAACAATTGATCATCGTGTAAACCATAAACCCTATTTTTATTTCAAAGTACACGAATATATTGACACAAGTTTTAAGTTTGCATCATCCTTTCTTAATTTTTCTTTCAGGTTCTCTATTGTATAGACAATGTATGTGTGTCATAGTTGTGATGAAAAATCCCTCTTTTTTTGTTCATTGTTTAATCAACACCATAAAACTATGTCCTTGCAGTACTAGATTCGAGAATGTGTGTACTGTCGAATGAATTTTAAAAGGAACAACAAAACGACATTGTACTGACTAGACATGGGAAACAATGACCTGTGAATGAGGCCAATGTTGAATTTTTTTCAAATTGTTTCTGTATGCACTGAAATTTGACATGGATAGACTATTCACATGATGTAACGATAAGTGAGGGTTAATGGACTCAAATTTGACTCACAAACCCACTTGATTCCATAATCAATTCATCATCATATAAACCATAAACCCTATTTTTCTTTCAAAGTACATAAATAATGTTATGAGGAAAATCTCTCTATGGCAAGGGGTAAACCACAATAGACAAAAATCCCTACAAAACTCAACTCTAATCCCATGTATGATATATAAACAAATATGATAACATGACAAGATAAAGAGCCTACCTCGTCCAGATGTTCGATGAAGTCCATCGTTGAGCACTTGACTCAAAGCAATACACCTGCAACTTGTCCTCAACAACCAATAAAAAACAAGAATATGGTGATAATATATAAAGTTATCAAATTCAATAGCATAATCCATCAACATTCATAGAAAATATTCCCATGGAATAACAATTCAAATATTTACAAGATATTAATTGGATGAGAAAAGAGTATTTCTGTAACACCTCTGGTTTTAGACCCCCCATTTTAAGTAATGTATTGTTACAATGCTGAGAGGCTTGAGTGCCCAAACATTTATTAAAGGGGTTAGTATGCCCAAGACATGCAATTTTTTTTATCATTATTATTAATAACTACATCATTGGTTGATAGACAAATAAGGACTAGAGTTACAGGGGGCTATGATTCCACAAGAGAGCGGGCTTGAGGGGATAAATGTTTATTCCATATTTTAATTACCCTTTTTTTCTAAGGGAGGGGATCGGTTATGTGATCTTCTTGGGGAAGGCCAAGAGGTTCTTGATTCCCCATGAAAAATACTTAAACCCATCCCTGGTATGATTGTGGGGTTGGTCATTGGCTTGTTCGCTCCTTCACTTCTGCATTCGTACCATTATTTCCCTCACACACTTTCATGCACCCACTTACCCATTCATTGATCCATCCTAACCTGCATCTTGGCTTGGTAAAGGGAAAGGAACTGCTGAATATTAGCCATGGGATAGTTGGCTGTAGTGGTCGCTGGTGCAATCTAGCCATGACTTGAGGCCTGCATGTCTGATATGCATTGGCATGTGCCCTATTTTTCTCATAGATGCGAGTCCTGAGAGTTCCAACATTGAGATTCTGGACCAGATGTGCTGGAGCCCTGGAAGGAGAAGGATTTATTGAGGTACTACGTGGCAGAGAAGGGTGGAGGCCCATTCTCTTGGGTGGTGCAGGTTGGGTAGAAGAGAGTTGGGTACTTGGATTGTTGTAGGTGCTGGGAAACCTGTTATATCTTGAGAGATGACTGGTTTGGGAACCCAAGTAATAATCTGGAACTGTCTTTGTGGATTCATAGCCCTAACTCGGGGGTGACACTGTTGTTGAGATTTGGAGTAGTAGTGTATATGGTTGGGTGGAAATTCCTTGGTCTACAGCCAATTGGTGTCGCCTTTTTATAAACATAAGTGCTCTCTGTTGTGATATTATTATCTATGTATGAATGTATTTCCCTGTGTATTTTAATTATTTTTTAACTAAATCTTAGATTATGCATGTTTGTTGGATATTGTTGTGCATGCTGTTAAACCTTTTATCTTATGCATCCTTATTAAATAAAGAAGGTACTGACAAGAGTATGAAATCCAAGGGTGGGCTTGAAGGTAGCACACCTCGGCCTATGGGTGACTGGGGATGTTACAGATTGGTATCAGAGCTTCTGGTTAAAACACCGGGCCGGTATGGGTCGAGTCTGTTGGTTAGAGTCTCGTGGTCAATATCAAACTCTGACCGTGAAGTTGAAAAGTGCAAGAGAAATGGCGTTACAGAATCTACATAGGATTTAGATCATCAGAGACCCGTTGTAAGGGGTTCAAAGGATCGTGACCATCCCCTTCGAATTCAAGAGAGATCGCCACTATGCGATCAGGAAAGATCTAGGATTGTTGGATCGGAGAAAAAGTGAACAGGGGTCGTCCGATGAAAAGGAAGCAATGGTTAAGGTCACAACCATCAGATCCCATTAGAGAGAGAGATCAACGGATAACAGGCATTGCGAGAACCAAGTTGCATGGGAGATAATTACTCAAGGCGGTCCCGCAATCCAAACCATGGTTTCACCGAGGGGTTACGTGTCAACGTCAAGGGAATTGCAGGGAAAAAAGAGGGTTACTCCAAACCACCGATGCGTGCCCCTATAAATTGAAAGGCATGCAATGATGTGACATGTTAATACTCGAGCGACAAACTTCTGAAGAGAAGAAGTAGCCATAGACCATTGATAGGTAGGAGGACTCGCGTCAACTGATCGTGTGCTTCGGGTGAAAGAACTTTGGGAAAATTCGAGCAAGGAGAAGTTGAGAATTGAGATTTCTGGACCTCGAAGATCTGAAGTGAATCACATTCATCCGATCCAGGAGGACACGTGGTAGAAATTCACAGACTTTGGGGGAAAGCGAAGGTTGAGAGTTGAGTTCTCTGAAGTCCGAAGACCCAAAGAAATCGTAGCCATCAGTCTATGGGGGACATGCATCAGTAGATCGCGAGCCTTAGATAAACGTATTTTCGGAAAGAGTTAAGGGTTGAGATTCCCAAAGTCTCGAAGTCTAGATTTATTATGGACCGTCCGATAAGGGAGACACATGGTGGAAATTTGGCCGGTTTGGGAAATCAAAGTTCGGGAGAATTGGAAGTGTGTTAGTGTGGAAACTACTGAAGTCCTAAGAGCCTAAAGAGCCAAAGTGGTGAGGAATGATGATGTCACCAGGAGGTGATGTGGACCCCAGAATTTCTGAAGTGACATGGCTTGTGGACGTCACTGGGGATGACATNAGTCTCGAAGTCTAGATTTATTATGGACCGTCCGATAAGGGAGACACATGGTGGAAATTTGGCCGGTTTGGGAAATCAAAGTTCGGGAGAATTGGAAGTGTGTTAGTGTGGAAACTACTGAAGTCCTGAGAGCCTAAAGAGCCAAAGTGGTGAGGAATGATGATGTCACCAGGAGGTGATGTGGACCCCAGAATTTCTGAAGTGACATGGCTTGTGGACGTCACTGGGGATGACATGGACACATGGGATGTGCACCATGTGTCAATAAGTTTTGAGCATGCAGATGATTGAAATGTCAATTAGGACATGACACATGTCACCTGCCTGATTGGGCCACGTGTCCTCTTACATTATTTCGCTACGTGGTGACGAATCGTGGACTTCGGAGAAGTTACTCCGAGAGTTTTTATTTGAGATTTGAAATTCCCAAAGTCAGGAGAGTCAGAGACCCGAAATAAATGTCGACCGTCGGATCGTTTGAAGTAGACCTGAACTATCAGCTCAGGAGAACAGGTGGCATGAAGCTGTGGATTCTGGGTAAGGACCCGAAGTAAACGTCGATTATCAGATCTTCCGAATTAATTCCCCATCATCTGATTCAAGAGGAGGCGTGTCAGAATCACATGTATTTTGATGGAAGTAAAGTTTGAGATTTGAGAATTCCGAAGTCTGGAATTCTGAAACGACCACAACCGTCGATCTAAGAGAGGTAAATATGAACTGTTGGTTCCCAAGAGATATATCTCAATTGTCCATTTAGAAGCATAGTCAAGATTGCAATATCAACGGTCACCTCACATTGCAGGGACATGAGGTGCTCGGGCTTTATGAGGTTGAGGGCAGGCTGCAATCGAGACCACGGTTTTGGAAAAAGGACACATGGTGGCTTGAGGTGAATTGTAGGGATAAAAGTAGTTTGGTTCCAAAATACCTTGGAGTGTGGCCGCAATTGTGTGTCTACATGAGGTCACCACCTAAGGTCACATATAAAGAGGGGCCAAGAGAAAAGGAGCTAGCGCCAACTCTGAGATTTTCGCAAGGGCGAAGGAGAAGGTCACGAGGGCCATCAGACCTATGCCAGAAATACAGAAGGGCCTGTGTTTAGATACAAAATGAAACCTTCAAGGATTTAGAGAGCCAATTCAGATCAGGATTGAATATCCTTGATCGGGAGGTCGCACAACCCTTAGGAGAGAAGGGGGTCTGCATTAAGAAGAGAAAGGAACTGTAGCATTGTTGACAATTTTGTTTATCATATGCGTAATTCTAACAAGATGGTTTCTTGCACATTTTGTAGAATTAAGGGGCTTAAGAAAATCAACTTAGGATGTGAATTGAGGAAATGGAAGAAGGCGAGGGAGACTCCAGTCATGATAAGGAGGTCGAAGGCTAGAATACTAGATTTGGTAATGCAGAGACAAACTCCAATGGATGCAAGGGAAAAGGAGAGAAGGAAACGTTAATAGAAATGGTAAGAATCCTGAATATGGAAGTGAATAGATACAAAGAAGACAACAAGAGACTAATGAGAGAGGAAAGTTAGATAAATGATCAAGTGTTGCAGAGATTAAATCAGTTGTAGAGACAAACAAAGAAGGGATCAAACTCAAGACAAGATGAAGAAGGAAGGTTCCATGAAAGAAGTGATGATCATGGAAGAGCTCGTTATTCCATAAGTGATAGAAGAGCTCATGGAAACCACTCACCTCCTTACTCAGAAAGAAAGTTTTATGCATCAAAAGATCCCGTAAGCAGTCAAGAGGTGTCTCCTATCAGACACCAAATAAGGAAACAAGAGGTAGATAATTTGCAAGGAGAGCTGAGGAAGTTCAAGCCACCTTCCTTTGATGGTGAAAGATAAAGGGAAGATGATGCTGAAGCATGGTTTCTTGGGCTCAATAGATATTTTCAGTTGCATAACTATTCCTCGAACCTGGAAGCCATGATTTCCACCTACCATTTACACGGGAAAGGTGCAATGTGGTGGGACCAACTGAAGCAAGTGGAACATGTTAATGAAAGTAGGATCACTTAGAAGTAGTTCAAGAAGTACTTCTAGAAGGAGTACCTCTCAGAGCATTTCTATGAAAAGAAGCTGCAGGAGTTCTTTGAACTCATGTTGGGAAGCATGACTATGGCAGAGTATGAGAAGAAGTTCTTGGGATTGTTAAAATATGTCAGGTTCATTCGTGATGAGAAAGTGAAAATACAGATATTAATAAGTGGACTTCCAACCTTTTATAAGGAACATATCAAGTATGATGAGCCCAAGACCTTGATTGGGGCCATCAAGAAGGCTAAATACATGTATGAGAAAGGTTGGGGAAGTGAATCCCTGCAAAAATATTGGAAAGACAAGAAGAATAAGAATTCCGATCAGAGGAGGCAAGGATTCAAACCCCCCATCAATAGGAATGAGCCTAATAGAAATCATCAAGATCAGTATGCTAAGGGGGATTCCAAGAAGGAAGGTTCCTTGGGAAAAAGGGGAAGACCACCAATCCAATGCTGGGGATGCAAGGAATATCACCTGTACAAGGATTTCTCACACAGAAAGGACAGAGTGAAGAATATGCACAACATCCAAGAGGCTACACTAGTCGAAGATATGGGAATAATCTATGCAGCTTTAAATGATCGACAAGTAGAGTACCAGTCCAATATGATCGAGGTGGAAGGTAAGATAAAAAATCACCTTGTTGCTATTTTGATTGATTCAGGAGAAATTCATTGTTACATTTATCCTAATATAGTGGATAGATTACATTTGGAGAAAAGTAAACTTGGAAAAGAAAGTTTGGTTCAGTTAGCCATTGGAACCAAAAGAAGAATCCATGATATGGTCAGAAGTTGTTCCATAAGTCTTAATGGCATGAATACTAGTATTGATCTAAATATCATACCATTGGGGTCTTATGATATTCTGATTGGAATGGATTGGTTGGAAAATCATCATGCTATCCTAGATTGTCATAACAAGACATTTACATGTCTTGATGAAAATGGAAAATAGAGCACTGTTAAAGGAGTTCCAAGACCCATCTCTATAAGAGAGATTTCAGCCTTATAGCTAAAAATATGTTTTAGGAAAGGATGTCAATTTTATGCAGCTCATGTGGAAGATCCAAGAAATACAAAGGGACCAAGCCTCAAATATTTCTCGGTACTACAAGAATTTGAAGATGTATTCCAAGAAATACCTGAATTTCCACCAAGAAGGGAGATAGATTTCTCAATTGATTTAGTGCCAGGAGCTTCCCTGGTGTCAAAAACACCTTATAGAATGAGCACACTAGAGTTAAAATAATTACAAATGTAGTTGGAGGAATTGTTGAAGAAAGGGTACATATGTCCAAGTGTTTCACCTTGGGGAGCACCAATACTTTTTGTCAAAAATAAAGATGGAACCTTGAGTCTGTGTATCGACTTTTGACAACTGAACAAGTATACTATAAAGAACAAGTATCCTCTACCCCGAATTGATGACCTCTTTGATCAACTAAGAGGAGAAAAGATATTTTCAAAGATTGACCTAAGGGCAGGATACCATCAGGTAAGAATCAAGGAATAAGACATTCATAAGACAACCTTTAGGACCAGGTATGGGCATTATGAATTTGTAGTGGTGCCATTTGGACTGACCAATGCACCAATTGTCTTCATGTGCTTAATGAATGACATATTCAGAAATTATTTGGATAAGTTTGTCATAGTATTCCTAGATGACATACTTATCTATTCTAAGTCTGAAGAGGAGCATGAACATCACTTAAGACTGGTATTGCTCGTACTGAGAGAACATCAGTTTTATACCAAGTTTTTTTTTATCAAAAGAAGATCCATTACTTGGGACACATTATTTCATAGCAGGGCATAGCAGTAGATCCAGAGAATATTGAAGCCATTAGAGGATGGCCAACACCCAGAAATGTGTCAGACGTCAGTTATTTTATGGGATTAGTTGGCTACTACAGAAGGTTCATAGTAGGGTTCTCTAAGATTTCTCATCCCATAACTTATTTGCAAAAGAAGGGAACTAAATTTGAATGGACACTCAAGTGTGAAAATAATTTTAATCTGTTGAAGGAATTACTTACTAGTGCACCTGTGTTAAATATTGCTGACCCAAATGAAAGTTTTGTGGTATGTATACACGCATGTAAGGAAGGACTTGGGGGAGTCCTCACGCAAAATGGATAGGTTATTGGATATGAGTCCATATATATTAAGGAACATGAGAGGAACTATGCCACCCATGACTTGGAACTTGTTGCCATTGTTCACGCCTTGAGGATGTGGAGGCATTATCTCATGGGGAAGAAATTTGAATTAAGGATAGACCACATTGGCTTGAAGTATGTTTTTGAATAATCGACCTTGAATGCCAGACAAACAAGATGGATGGAATTTTTAAGTGAATATGACTTCGATATCAAGCATATCAAGGGAAAGGAGAATAAAGTTGCTGATGCACTTAGTAGAAGAGTGCATCTCATGCATGCGACTACTGTCATTATGCATCAGTCAAACTTGAAGAGAAAAAATTTAGATGGTCTTGTTATATACCAGCATTACCTACAAGTAAAGGAAAACTTACAGCAAGGATATGTACAACATAAAATAAAGGAGTATGAGATAAAAGAAGACAAATTACTCATGCATACAAATAGAATATATGTTCCTAGTTCCAGAGAAATGAGGAATTTGGTACTGAAGGAAATGCATGATGTTCCTTATGCTAGACATCCCGGTTACCAGAAAAAAATTTCAGCAGTAAGAAGCCAGTTCTTTTGGCTAGGAATGAAGAAGGATGTTGCTGATTACATCACTCAATGTATGGAATGTCAGAAGGTGAAGGATGAGCATAGGCACCCAATGGGGTTACTGCATCCATTTCCAATCCTAGAGAATAAATGGGAAGTGATCACCATGGATTTCAGTACAGGATTACCCAGAATGAATAAGAAACATGATTCAATCATGGTGGTGGTTGACAAATTAACAACGACTGCTCATTTTTTCCCTATGAAGACAACACATACAACGACTAATATTGCAAAAATTTCCACGAAGGAAATCGCTAGGTTGCATGGGATACCTAGGACAATCGTCTTGGACAAAGATACAAAGTTTACCTCCAATTTTTGGAGGGGATTGTTTAAAGGATTTGGCAAAAATATAAACTTTAGCACAACATATCATCCCCAGATAGATGGGAAAACATAGAGGGTCAATAGAATAATTGAAGACATGATGAGAATGTATGTGATGGATAAGCCATCTAAGTGGGAGGATTACTTACACTTGGTTGATTTTTCATATAATAATGGGTATCAAGATTCATTGAGAATGAGCCCATTTGAAGCCTCGTATGGTAGGAAATGAGACACTCCAGTAAGCTGGGACAACCCAATAGATAGAGTGGTACTTAGGCCAGATTTTCTCAAGGATATGGAAGACCAGGTGGTTAAGATCAAGCAGAATTTAAAGGCAACTCAGGATAGACAAATTTTTTATGCAGACAAGAACATGACAGCTAGAGAATTTAAATTAGGGGAGCATGTACTTTTGAAAGTGAATCCCAAGAAAAGCTCTTTGAAATTGGGTAGTTGTACAAAGATGGCAACCAGATTCTGTGGTCTATTTGAAATATTGGATAGAATAGGGCTAGTTGCATACATGCTTTCATTGTCTTCTTCCATGAATGTGCATAATGTATTTAATGTATATTTACTAAAGAAATATGTACACGATCCTAACCATGTTATTCATTGGCATCTGATTCAGGTAGAGATGGAGGGAGAATTTCCGGTTCAACCATTGTGGGTATTGGACAGAAAGGTCAAAATTCTCCAGAATAGAGTTATAGAGCTGGTAAAAGTTCAGTGGACCTGCTACGGTCCTAAAGATGCTACTTGGGAGCATGAAGATTCCATGCGGGTAGAGTACCCGCAACTTTTTGAATAAATTTGAGATTTTGATCTCTATTTTGTATATGCACTGAGGACAGTGACAAGATAAGGGGGAGGGGATGTAACACCCCAGGTTTTGGACCCCCCATTTTAAATAATGTATTGTTACAATGCTGAGAGGCCTGAGTACCCAAACATTATTAAGGGGGCCAATATTCCCAATACATGTAATGTTTTTTTATCATTATTATTAATAACTACATCGCTGGCTGCTAGACGGACAAGGACTAGGGTTATAGGGGGATATGATTCCACAAGAGAGGGGGATTGAGGGGCTAAATGTTTATTCCCTATTTTAATTACCCTTTTTATCTAAGGGAGGGGATCGATTACATGATCTTCTTGGGGAAGGCCAGGAGGTTCTTGATTCCCCATGAAAAATACTTAAACCCATCCCTGGTCTGATTGTGGGGTTGGTCGTTGGATCATTCGCTCCTTCACTTATGCATTCATACCATTCTTTCCCTCACACACTTTCATGCATCCACTTACCCATTCATTGATCCATCCTCACCTGCGTCTTGGCTTGGTAAAGGGAAATGATCTGCTGAATATTAGCTACAGGATAGTTGGCTGTAGTGGTCGCTAGTTCAATAAAACCATGATTTGAGGCCTGCATGTATGAGATGTGTTGGCATGTTCCCTATTTTGCTCACAGTTGCGATTCCTGAGAGTTACAACATTGAGATTCTGGTCCAGTTATGATGGAGCCCTGGAAGGAGAAGGATTGCATGAGGGACTTCGTGGCAGAGAAGGGTGGAGGTCCATTCTCTTGGGTGCTTCAAGATGGGTAGAAGAGAGCTGTGTACTTGGATTGTTGTGGGTGCTGGGGAACCTATTAGATATTGAGAGCTGACTGGTTTGGGAACCCAAGTAACACTCTAGAACCATCCTTGTGGATTCATAGCCTTGGCTTGGGGGTGNTTCAAGATGGGTAGAAGAGAGCTGTGTACTTGGATTGTTGTGGGTGCTGGGGAACCTATTAGATATTGAGAGCTGACTGGTTTGGGAACCCAAGTAACACTCTAGAACCATCCTTGTGGATTCATAGCCTTGGCTTGGGGGTGACATTGCTACTGATATTTGGAGCAGTAGTGTCTACGGTTGGGTGAAAATTCCTTGGTCTGTAGCTAGTTGGTGTTGCCTTTTTATAAATATAAGTGCTCTCTCTTGTGATATTATTATCTGTGTATGAATGTATTTCGCTGTGTATTTTAATTATCGTTTAACTAAATCTTAGATTATGCATGCTTGCTGGATATTGTTGTGCATGTCATTAAACCTTTTATCTTATGCGTCCTTATTAAATAAAGAAGGTACCGACAACAGTACAAAGTCCAAGGGTGGGCTTGAAGGTATCACACCCCGACCCGTGGGTGGCTGGGGATGTTACAATTTCTATTAAAGTGTAATCAGTAGAAGTGAATGAATTACAAACTTCCATGTCGGCATGGTTCGAAACCTAGAAACTATGTCCCTTCCAGTTGGGCCTCCACCACTTCAATCCTCCACCAAAGACAAGCTCATATAAGAGAGACAATGAGGTTCTCAATCAAGTAGCAAAGAGATTGGGGGTTGAACAATGTGTTTATACTTAAAAGGATAAAGGGGTGCAGACTCAATATGAAGTGAATAATTTCTCCAGAGTAACTTTTCTCTCAAAGTTGAATTCTTCTCCTCTTTTCCACAACTTGGATATGGCCCATTTATGGCCCTCAAGTGGAAATGAAGGGCCAAGTCAGAATGTTTGTAGTATATGGAAGGTCAAGGATCATGGATCCCGTGACGTGACATGGAAACCCGACACTATGCTTTAATTTTGGGCACAAAACCCAATGTACATGGGCTATAATGGTGCAACCTGCGTATATGCATGCTGTATAATAGTTAGGGCACACATATGTGGAAAAATATTGTTTTTAGCTCTGGGATTTGAAAAAAGGGACTTCACGTCTGCATAGGGAAATGAAAAAAGGCATTCTGAGCAAATTTGCATAGGGTGAAGCAAATATTGCTATAAAAAATAGCTTGACACAAGTTTTAAGTTTTCATCATCCTTTCTTCATTTTTATTTTAGGTTCTCCATTGTATATACAATGTATGTGTGTCATAGTTGTGATGAAAAATACCTCTTTTTCATTCATTGTTTAATAAACACCATAAAAATATGTCCTTGTAGTACTAGATGTGGGAACATGTGTACTTTCGAACGAATTTTAAAAGGAACAACAAAAATAAATTTACTATGACTAGACATGGGCAAAAATGACCTGTGAATGGGGTCAATGTTGAAAGTTTTTCAAATTGTTTATGTATGAACTGAAATTTGACATGAATAGACTATTCTCATGCCTTAACGATATGGGAGGGTTTCTGGACTCAAATTTGACTCACACACCCTATGGGAGGGTTTCCATCATCAATTCATCATCATGTAAACCATAAACCCTATTTTTATTTCAAAGTACACTAATAGCTTGACACAAGTTTTAAGTTTACATAAGCCTTTCTTTATTTTTCTTTTAGGTTCTCCATTGTATATATAATGTATGTGTGTCATAGTTGTGATGAAAAATCCCTCTTTTTGTGTTCATTGTTTAATCAATGCCATAAAAATATGTCCTTGCAGTACTAGATGCGAGAACGAGATGCGAGAACGTGTGTACTGTCGAACAAATTTTAAAAGGAACAACGAAAATACATTGTACTATGACTAGACATGGGAAATAGTGACCTGTGAATGAGGCCAACATTGAAATTTTTTCAAATTGTTTCTGTATGAACTGAAATTTGACATGGATAGAATATTCACATGCCTTAACAATATGGGAGGGTTTCTTGACTCAAATTTGACTCACACACCCACTTGTTTCCATCATCAATTCATCATCATGTAAACCATAAACCCTATTTTTCTTTCACAGTACACAAATATCTTGAGACAATTTTTAAGTTTGCATCAACCTTTCTTCATTTTTCTTTCAGGTTCTCCATTGTATATACAATGTATGTGTGTCATAGTTGTGATGAAAAATCCCTCTTTTTTCGTTCATTTTTTAATCAACACCATAAAAATATGTCCTTGCAATCAATACTAGATGCGAGAACGTGTGTACTGTCGAACAAATTTTAAAAGGAAAAACGGAAATACATTGTACTATGACTAGACATGGGCAACAATGAATTTTTTTTCAAACTATTTCTATATGCACTGAAATTTGACATGGATAGACTATTCACATACCTTTACGATATGGGAGGGTTTCTGGACTCAAATTTGACTCACACACCCACTTGTTTCCATCATCAGTTCATCATCATGTACACCATAAACCCTATTTTTATTTCAAAGTGCACAAATAGCTTGGCACAAGTGTTAAGTTTGCATCATCCTTTCTTCATTTTTCTTTCAAGTTCTCCATTGTATATACAATGTATGTGTGTCATAGTTATGATGAAAAATCCCTCTTTTTTCATTCATTTTTTAATCAACACCATACAAATATGTCCTTGTAGTACTAGATGCAGGAACGTGTGTACTATCGAATGAATTTTAAAAGGAACAACGAAAATACATTGCACTATGACTAGACATGGGAAGCAATGACCTATGAATGGGGCCAATGTTGAAAGTTTTTCAAACTATTTCTGTATGCACTGGAATTTGACATTGGTTGTTAAGGCCATGGCTTTAAATAAGTTATAATTTTAACCTCAAAAAGATAAAGGGGTGCTACTAATGGAACCACTTTTTGATTTGGTAGTTGATTTTAAGGATTTTGTTAGCAACATTACAAGCTGTGGTTGCAAAATATTGTAATTTTAACCCTAAGAAAAAAAGGGTGCCACCGGTTGAACCACTTTCAATTTAGGGTTGATTTTAGTATTTTTAACACAAAAATATGTGTTTTTAGCACTAGAGTTCTAGTTTTGAGGTCATAATTCTCGTTAGGTTGGTAACTATGTTGTATGTGGAAGATCAAATCTGTAACCAATGCGATACTACTTGTCAAGGTATTAATAGAGGTGTATAAGGGTGTCCAACTAGATGACTCCACTTGTATTCCCTACGTGTATGCTTCCTGACCACAATTTTACCTACTAAAAGATAGAACTTTGTGTTTAAATATGTTAGAGAACATCTCTATCCCAAAAAACTCTAAAATTCAAGAACATGTTGGCATAGGAAAGAGATTTGATAACACTTGTGAAATTATATCCATTATGTTTTAAGACTTTTTTTTTGGTATGTATAAACAAATTTTATTTATCAACTAAGAGATATGAATTCCAACTCCACATTAACATGGCATGAGTGTCCACTTTAACATGGGAATACAGATTTGAACCTTGTACCTCTCCCATGTAAAAGAAAACGAATTTACCAATTTGTCACAGAGTAAACCCCCCTATAAGAAAATTAACAGTTAAGGAGAACATGGGGATGGAATTTGGTCCACATATGAGTGTGTATGACTATTTTTATGTGTACATCACACACTTAATCACTAAATTATGTGCCATATAGATACTTTAAGATGTTGGGTAAATATATCATTTTTTAGGTCATAAGGAAACCATGGAAATGGGATCATTTGGTCCACACATATATGTATGTAAATAGTACCATGTGTGCCTCACACACTAAACCACTAGCTTTAAGTACCCCATGGATAACTTTAAACCACTACCTTTAAGTACCCTTCAATCCTTTGTTGCTTCATTTCCTTGATTCCAATTGGCCGGTTAGTGACCATTAGATCATAATTCTATTGTAGGTTATGTTTTTAGTATTGGTTATAAAATTGTCACTTGGACTTGTAAGAATCAAAATGCCCTTTATATTTCTTCAATAGAAGTGGTGTATCAAGCATGATTTTGTGTAAGTCAAGAAACCATATTGCTTGATAGATCCTTTAATTTGTGCAAGTCAATAAACCATATTGTTTGTATGGTTTCTTTAATTTGACCCTGCACAGAGTGACCTGTGAATGGGGACAACGTTGAAATGTTTTCAGTTTGTGATTGCATGCACTAAAATTTGACATGGTTATAGTAGATGCATTAATTGATGGTATAGGAGGGTTTTTATATTCAAATATGACTCACACAAAGAATTTGACAATCAAACGGAAAAATTATAACCTAACTATGAAGGAGATGAAATTATCCATCGTCGTATTTGTCATCATCGCTATCATCACCAATTTGAAGTGAAATCTAGAAAAAGGAAGTATATCAAACCAAATAGAACAATAAACAAGCTTTGAAGCCAAACATGGGAGGATTTTTCCCATGTTACCAAAGAAGAGGACACATGGAATATCCCCTCAATGAAGACGCACCGAGTAAAAGGGGCATTGTTATCAAGGAAATGGAGAATATTGAATATGATGATATAAGTTATGGGAGTTTTTTTCATGGCATGTTTAAGATTTATGGATATTCAATTTATTTTCTATTGATGTTGAAGAGGTGTAAAAAATTCCAATGGTGATGTTAAAGGGCCCCATAAAAGGGCGTTGGAGTAACATCCAAACTAGATTTGATGTAACCACTTATGAACCTTGAAGGATTAGGATGACTTGAAGATGTTTTGAACTTTTGATGGATATGTTCTGTTTTGAGAATGGTACACAAGATGTCTTTAATCAATTTTAAGTATATGAGAAATTTTGTACCGACAAAGGAGTACAACCATAAAATGAGACATCGACAACATGGATATTTAATCATCTTCAAAGGTTTTTTGTTGTTCAATGTTGTTTTGGATCCTTATATTTAAGTTGTTATTTTATTTACTTAGTTGGATACCATGGAGAATTCCATATTCATCACATTCAAAGTGGATTATGAGAAATAAAAATAAAGGTTAAACTCATTGTAGGATTTCACTTGAGTATGTGTTCACTTGAGTAACCAGTGGAAATTTTCATGGGTTTTCTAGAACAACCACTTGGGTATGTGTTGTTCCTTTCATTGCTTATCCAAAGTCTGTTTTCCATCACTCTCATTCCAAACATAGAACATTTCTCTTGATCTTCATTAGACTATCACCATTTTGAGTACCATCTAGTTGGAGACCTCAACATACTCTCTATTTATTTAACTAGAGGCTTTTCATTGTATGTGTATGGGTTATTTTCCCATCTTTCAACCTAAGTTGAATGAAACCTTGAAACATGTATTAGTTTTAGAAATGGGAATGCCTAGAAATGTGACCCCCCCTCCAAACAAGTACATTGAGGGATACACGGTGTGTATGTGTGTAATAATAATAATAATACCAACAACACCACCACCACCACCACCACCACCACCACCACCACCACCAACAACAACAACAATAATAATCTAATTTTAAGGTCGCGACAAATCCAAACACCAAATTGGTGTATGAGACCCCTTGTTTGTGGGAAAAGGGACCCCATCTGCACAACCATTTGAATGCTAAAGTCTACAGAGGTATACATACCCTACCCCCACCATTTATCCTTTGAAAGTTCGTGACATCTCTAAAATTCATCCACCTAAAACTTTTAGAAAGTTGCAGAGTCTCCAAGGGAAATCCAACTTCTTATGACGGTTTGTCCTTGACTATGCCACTACAATGAAGGTGATCTTGTTTTATTGTATGACCAAGCCCATGATAAGCTCAAAAAATGTAAGTTATAACCTTTGTGTTGTTAGAGTTTATAGAGTCTAAGAGTGTAAGTTGAGTTCTAGTTGTAGATGACTGATATAGTTAGGAGTTGACTTATACTCTAAATTATATTCCCTTCTAAATACCTTAATAAAACACTACCTTATTTATACCTAACCTCCCCCTCTTCTCCTTCTAGTGTGTGTGTATGTATATATATATATAT
>SNQJ01S0002275.1:205294-223489 GCA_010110895.2 Picea sitchensis
AAAGACAGAAAGAAAGAAGAACAACTCCAAACCTTCAATCAAAAACACATTATAAAAAATTGAATTATTTCAAAGATTTTAAGTTTCATAATTTTTA
This sequence comes from Picea sitchensis, assembly GCA_010110895.2. NCBI lineage: Eukaryota > Viridiplantae > Streptophyta > Pinopsida > Pinales > Pinaceae > Picea > Picea sitchensis. The sequence continues at coordinate 205,392 of SNQJ01S0002275.1, forward strand.
TAGTGATAATTACTAAAATAAATTACCCCTTCATAAAAAATCAAAGAGTAAATATCTATTCTTAATACAATTTGAAAAAACAAATATTAAAATCCTTTAATTCAAATAATTATTTCTCATTTTCTATATCTACTCTACTTAATATGCGAATGTAGAAATGACTCTACTCAAATAATTATATCTAATCTACCCGTTCACCCATACACTTTGAGGAGACATGCTTTGGTAAGGCATGATTTATTTAAGGCGAGATTTCTTTAAGGGGGGCAGTCATATTGATAGTGGCAGAAACATAATTCAAATCAATTGCTTATTTCCTTGGCAATGATAACCTTACCCTTCTTCAAGCAAGCAAGCCCATTCGAGGCATAGATTTTCCATATCTACTCTATTCTAATCGAGGTCCATCCTAGACCGATCAGACCGAGCAAGGAGGCGTGAGACTGTCAAGGGAAAGGAGGCACGAGACAGTCGAGGGCCACCCATACGCTTTGAGGAGACATGCTTTGGTAAGGCGAGCTTTCTTTAAGGCGATATTTATTTAAGGGGGACAACCATATTGATAGTGGCGGAAACATAATTGAAATAAATTTCTTATTCCCTTGGCAGTGATAACCTTAACCTTCTTCAAGAAAGCAGGCCCATCCAAGGAAAATATTTTCTATATCTACTCTACTCTAATTGAGGACCATCCAAGACTAATCAGACCGAGAAAGGAGGCACGAGACTGTCGAGGACAATACTCTAATTGAGGACCATCCGAGACCGATCAAACTGAGAAAGGAAGCGTGAGATTGTCAAGGAAAATACTCTAATCGAGGTCCATCCGATACCGATCAGACCGAGCAAGGAGGTGTGAGACTATCGAGGGAAAGGAGGGAAAGAATATTGGTATGTTCTTTAAGCTATCGGCCTAACCTTTCTTTCAGTGATATCTAGAATTGTTTCATTCATTCGATCTAGGTGACTATTGATAAAAACCCTTGAATAGACAATGCCCTCAGAATTTCCCATGATTTTACAAAACAAATTAACCAATGTGCCTTTTAAAAATACAACTAGAAGGTCTACATTCTGCAATTCATGAGTGAAAATGTGATTGGGATAGAAGGTCAAGACCGAGACCGAGACCGAGACCGAGGGCCATCCGAGAATAAGACCGAGAGTTGTGCATAAGATCATCGAGATCCATCCAAGACCAAGACCGATAATTGAGTGCAAGACTTTCAAGGGAAAGGAGGGAAGTGTTCTTTAAGATACCCTAGACTTTCTTTCAGTGATATCTAGCATTGTTTCATTGATTTGATCCGAGTGAATACTGATAAAAACCCTTGAATGCACAATGCCCTCAGAATTTCCCATGATTTTACAAAAAAAATTAAAAATGCCTAAAATAAAAGCCCAATAAACCTATTCTAACCTAACCCTGACCCTATACTACCCATGTTCTCCATTCATCACTTAATAGAGGATAGGTTCATGTGCGAGTTTCTCAATTTTTTCCATAATGAATAAATTTTGTAGTGGTGATAATGGAGGAGTATTATTGTTGAGGACATACTCATGGATTTCCTCTCCTTTTGACTCCTCTATCGACTCATCCTATTGAGATCCTATATCCTTTGAACATACATTAGAACCATGAATCCACAATGCCATATCATCTCCGCTTCTTCCTACTCTTGAGAGGACTCTAGCCACATTTGCCATTTCTTTGTCAATGATTTTCTTAGATGGTATATTGTCCATGGTGTGGAGGTCGATGTGTGTTCCCTTTTCTTGCTATTGGTGCACTCCTATATATGAAGGGGTTGTTTGTTCTACTTCATTCCAAACTAGGACTCCCAAGACATAAAGAGTACATGAAATTTAGCAAAAAATTGGACCACATAAAATAACTACTCCAAAGTTTAGTTATTTTTCATTTAGAGAAGATGAAAGAAGCAACCCACCACATGACATATCATTAACACCCACCTAGAGAATATGAAAGAAGAAACCCCCCACATGACATAGCATTAACACCCACCTACACAATGCCAACTTCCACACCAATGTTAACTTAATCTAAGTGGAGGGTTGTGAAATTTCATGCCTTGTTCCATTTTTTATCTCTAGAAGAAACCTTAGAAGAGAAGGGTTATATAGTTTAATCAAGCCCCCTCAAAGAAGAACACTAAAAACTACACAATTTGTACAACTCAAGAAAAGATTAATATGGTGAAAATTACAAAATTCTATGACTTTTCCGTAAGTTAAATATTTTTTTGTTACATGTTCTATACATATGAATTATTCGCATGAGGTTATTACTATAGTCCTTGCTTGCAAGGACTAAAAAGAGGAGAGGATGTATTTGAATCATGTTTTCTTAAAAAGAGGAGAGGATGGATTTTTGAATCGTGTTTTCTTTTGGTCCAATGAAGGTTATTGAGTACTTAGATATTAACAACAATGTTTTTCATTGCAATGAATTGTAGAACCTTATCAAGCTAGAGGCAAGGCGTGCATGAATAGGAACCTAGATCATGTAAATGAATCTTGTATCTTACTTTGCTTGCAATCACTCTAGTTCTTTGAACTATAATTGGGTCAATTGTATTTGAGATGAATACAATAAGTTTATAAAGGTTAATTAATACACTAATATAGACACATGAATCAAACAATTTACGAAAAAATAAGAATTTAGGCTAGTACTTGAATTTGAAGATCTCAACAACAACCTGAATGATGATTGCATCTATTCTACACATCCTACAAACCTATTGTATATTTGAGGGAAATATCATTAGAATCCTTATCACAGGATCTACACATCCTACCCATCTATTTATCCTCCATTATCACCTTGATATTCTTAGGGTAACAACTACTCTCCTTGTTTTCTCCCCCCCTTCCATTTTTCTTGTCCCCTAATCATAGACTATCATATCTTTATTATTCATGTGTCTTATTTACCTTATCCTTAAGATGCCTAGGGAAAGGTTTTTCTCTCTTCCTTGTATTATAGTTTCTATTATTGACCACCTATTTCCTCGATCTATTCATCTTTGATTGTCTCCCTTTAGTTCATTGTCTTGAGTAGGTATGAATTCAATATGGAATTCCTTAGTTGAGACTAGTCACCCCTCCCTTGATATCTTCCCTAAGAGGTTATCTTTGGCGGTTGCATCCTGTAGCCTATAGCTATAAGGTCACTTTCATTTCCATGAAATTTCCTTCTTCTCAACGCTCTCCACCTACCTTCGATGATGCTTAATTAACATTGTTTCCTTATGTTCCTTTTCCATCCCCATGCTAACATATTCACCTCATGCCTTCAACGGTGCCTTTCTAGAATCAATGGCACATGCCCTAATTAATGTCACCTTACAATTAATATTAGTGCCTGTTGAGTACTAAACACACCCTAAAAGTTATATGACCATTTCCTTTTTGTTACCACCCTTTATTTTACTTTTGAACTATTTTTGCCTCGACATAAAACTGATCCTTCGCTTGTCTTATATGTTTCACGTTTTATTTGATTAAAATTTCACTTGAACATACAACGAAGAATTATCTTAACTCTAAAATACTTAACGACTACTCAAGGAATCAATGACCCAGTATTTTCCCTGACTCACAAGAGAAATTCGGCATCGACGGAAGATGATGGTGGAGAAAATCATTTGGGGAGTCAAAGTAGCTGAGTACCGACCCTCATCAACGTCAACTGATGAAATGATTCTTTCCTATGCATAAACCTTGAAAAGGATTTTTTCGAAGAGCGATTCGATCGGCTTCGACAAAAAGAGATAATAGTACCCGCCGCACAAAGGGAAGAGTGACACCACCGATCTTTGACCCCCGATACGTTGACACGAGCAAAGTCCCAAGTAAGATACTTACCTACCAATAGATGCCTTTTATAATTAATTATTTTTTAATGGACCAGGGTTGATAATGCCATGTAAGCATCAATTGATATCAGACATCTCACAAACAAAAACTTATCAACAAAACCTCGATACAACAATAACGATTGCAAGATTTAATAATATGTGAGAACTAATAATTTGTGATAAGAAACACAGAGTAACTGCCTACAATAAAGCTTAATACATTCAAAATACTTCTGGTGTTTAATATTAAGGGCTCCCGCCAAGTTCATATTACATACAACTAATCCACGCCGCGACCAACCGGCCCGGTAGCAGTAAAACCAAGGATACCTTTACAACAAAAGAACAAAAGGGAAATTTTGTCCAGAGCGACACCTAGGAGGATGTAAGGCAGAGGGTCACCCATTATGTCTTTCCTACATGTGAAATTTTCCCTAGGGCACTACTGGTGCCTAGTACCATGTTCCTTTACTCCATTGCACATTGCGCCTCACGCAACTGCACAATTGTATCCTGGGCCTCCCGGAGCCGTCTCTGAAGCCAAATTGTGTTTCCCGCGTGACCTTGTGACGTCAGTATCCCCTGGTATTTTGCCTCCAACTGATGTCGTAGCTCTATATTTTCTTGGTAGAGCTCGACTATCGCAAGTTTAACCCGCTCTAACTGTTGAACAAGACTCTTGACGCGAGGACCCAATGCTTTTCCCCTTCCCTTTCGACTCTCGTCTCTTCTGTCGATAATCCCAACTGGCTTCGACAAGTGAGGAAATTCCACAAACTCCTCAACATCTAGACATGCACCCAACTCAGCCGAAAGGCAGGTCTCCTCCCATTTGGTTGTATCCTTTCTAGGCCTCCCTCTTCTCCATGGTTTAGGCTCCTGAGTAGGCGTGTTTACAAGCATTCCTTCCTCAGATGCACCCTTTTCAAATTTGATCTCCATTGAGGACACCAACACCATCTCTGAGCCAAAACCTGAACCTCCTTTTGGGCCTTCAAAGACTTGGGAAGATGACCAAAAAGAATCCCAGGCATGCTGGGGATCAGGCCTAGCACTACAACTACCCCATGGACCCCGTCCCATGTTTAGAGGACATCCCATTGCGTAGCAGTATAGCGAAACACTCATCCGCAGGTGACGAAGGATGTCTATACAGGACTTTACCAAGACAAATTCACCATACCAGAACCCACAAGAATATAAGCTCGGCATGAGCATAAGTTTTCCCCTAGAACTCCCTAAATTTATAGAAAAAAAAGAGTGAAATAGAACGTGCCAATAAGACACTCGTGCCCTGTGACATGGTGATTAAAGACTCAACGAACCATAGTTGTTCGGTGGATGCAATCCAGAGAATGTAAACGCCGCCAAACAAAGTTATAGGTAACATTCGGTACGATCCTCCCGACCTTGCTCCAGACCTCCGTTATTCGACTAATGATGTTTTACACGCTTAATGATATATATTCTGGAAGCATTTAACATATTTCATTTTATGGTGTCCGAACCTTTGGGAAGTATACACGTGCATGCTCGCCTTTGACGTCTCTTTTGGGCACCAAAGGTCGAATAATTAATATGACTTTTTAAAACGTTCATAATGTTGTACTTTATTTGTCACCTCATGATGTGCCAACATAATTCCATTTAACCAAAGGAGCAGCGGCTTCGACCATGTCATCAAAAATCATTTGAAGGAGCGACTGAGATCAAGTAAGTATTAAATGATTGAAACTAGCGAGCTACACAAGTACATATTAGTGTTTTCAATTTATTTACGTCTTATCACGATTCACTCTGAAATCGCTAAACTCCGTCGTCTTAAATTGCAGGAAAGAAACCTCCCCGATTACCGAACAAAGTTCATCCTATGATTACGTTGAAGGATTCAAAAAGAACACCGAAGCTGAAACGTCGGCATAATAAAGGTTTTTTGGACTCTCCGAGTGCGACATCCCCGATCATTTATCGACTCAAGACACCCATCGAACGAGACTTGTTGTGATCTGAAAGATGCACGAAGATAGCCGATACGAAGCTGAGACAAGTACAAATGTTTTTGAAATACCCGATCAAAGATCGAGCCATGATGCAACAGCTGAACGCCAATTTGGAAAAGTACCGAACACATGCAGTAGATATCAGAGGAGTATGCAGCTTCAATGGAACAACACAGATCCTCATCGGCTCAAACCTGTGAATATTTTTTTCATCAGCTGGTCTGAATATGAAGCAAGTCACCCTTTTAAAGAGACATCTCAGGTGGAATGTTAAAGAAGATGTTGCATGATCACGCCACGTGGTGATTTTTGTTTGGCATAAACTATATTTAGCCATTAATTACAGTTAAATTTTATATTATAAATAGAGAGATCGACCAATGAACAAGGGGTCGATGGTTGTTGTAAGAACTCTTTCTTTTGGCTGTTGATAATTATTTTGAGACTGCTGTGAATTGAGAAGTCCTTCTGGACCAGAGGAAAGCTATTTTTCATCAGATGTATGTGATTGGAGTTGGAGAAGAATTATTTCCTTTCCTAGTCCATGAATGATGCAGTAAATGAGTGAGAGCAATTAATTCTATTGTCAAGTTATCTAGTGCAATGTCTTGATATTCTTGGCTTTAATGATGAAGATAAATCGTTGTGTTGTTACGTGATGAACGTTATGGTAGATGAATTATTTTTCTTATCATGATCTTGATTACGTATGTGTTTTCTTCTGTTAATTAGTTTTCTCAGACAATAGTTGGATGCTCATTTGGTTAATGTATTAGTACTAGGCCCTGTGGCATAGAACCACTGTCTACATGTTTGAGCAGCGGGTTATCCCAAGCTCGACCTCTTCCCACCAGTTAAATATTCTGTCCTATTATTTGTCAAGTTGGTTTATACTGGCTTGCATCTCTTATACCAGCCCCACCTAAGAGAAATACAAAAAAAGAACTATCCTAACTGAAGGAAGAGCCTTCACCACGAAGCACAAAGCCCATCGATAATTCAGCCAGATCGCAACATCTGGAGAACCATTCCACTCCAAACGTTGAAGAATCTAATTGGGCCTCGGTGGCGTGTTTGGTTGCTGCTGTTGAGTCAGAGGATTTAGGTCACATCAACAGAATTGGCGCTAGAAGGAGGGCCTGAGAATTAATGGTTGAATATATAAGTTATATAAAATTTCAAACTGCCTACAGATTCGTAACGACACACATGCATGGCTAGTCATCCGATAGACAACCCATGTTTACTGAGTACTCCTAAAGAGGATAACTCACCCCATTCCGAGGAAGAACCTCTTCACCCTAAAATACCTTACGCCCTCCCTCACGGGGAAGTGAATCAATTCAGGAGAATTACCAGAGCCTACACCTGAAAAATTGGTGCATTTTACTTCACCCCCTTCCTCCCTCAAAGAAAAAAACAAAGTAGACTAGTAGTCAGCATTCCTAATGAATTTTTTGTACACTCCGTTGAAGACTTAATAGATTTTGCGATTACCGAAATCCAAGAACCTCTTGATCTAATACCCGAGACACCAGCCGACGACATCTCTGAACACAACAAATTTTTGGAAGAAGAAGAGTTTGAATCTGACTCTGAAGATATGGAAGGGAACAACGGTCATGGGGAGGAAAGAGAAGTTCCACTTCAACACAACCAACCTTGGTTGGCCGAAGACGCTGTGGCCATCCTTGAACGAGTACATAATCTTCCCTGGCACCCGAAAAAGTTGCTCCCCAAGTATGATCCTGAAACTTCAGGTTTTCCCGAAGATCACATCAAGAAATTCATACTTACGATCAGGCTTATGAATGTTCAACACGAAGACGTAGAATGCAGAATTTTTCCATACACGTTTGAAAATTCGGCTTCCACGTGGTATTTTAATTTTCCAGTAGGATCCATAACTAGTTGGACTAAATTCCAAAAGTATTTTCTAGACAAATTTGCAGAAGAAACTACTACATGAGCCCTAATGGATGATCTATTCACAACCACCATGACCTCAAAATAGAGGGTCAAAGATTTCAATCAAAGATTCACGACCATCCTAAACAAATTTTAGCCCGCGGCAAAACCAACTTAAGAGTTGCAAATCGAGGTTTATGCCAATGCACTCTCGGCTTCTATTTCCATTTTCGTTAAAAGAGCTGCCAAGCAAACCCTTGCGGAGAATTTTGAAGAAGCCAAGACAATAGAATTCCAGATGGAAGGATGTAAAGAAGGCTAGGCTTCTCTAGTGAGAAAAGAAATCCATCCTCCTCCTAGAAGAGGACTCCCTTTGACTAGACCGTCGAGGAAACCGGATGAACAAATTCTCGACAAAGGTAATGGAGATATAGAAGATCGACAACGCATGGTCAAGAAACTATCAAATGAGATTATAGACATGAAAAGAAGCACAGGGGAAGGAAACCAAGGCCAAAGACCCTATAAGCCTTTCTTTAAAAGAAACCATCTTTTCAAAGCAATTGAACCTCCCCCAACTAGCTTAAACATTGACCTAGGGAATGTCATGTCTGATTCTTTTTGTACTTATCCCCAAGAGAACCAATCGGAAATAGAATTCCCTCAATGGGTCCATGCCATGAATTTAATGGCCAATGATTTTCTGGACGAGGTCTCCTTGACCGAGCAACCAAGTAGTTCAACCGTGAATAGTGCCGATCAGGAAGAAGCTAACCCACCACGAGACACAACCATGCTGATATGGGATCTCGACGTGATCACGTCTTCAGGTGATCTGTTTGAGTCTCAAGAACAACCCGCAGAAGTATCGACAATAAAAACATGTAGTAAGGGACAACCCGACTCGAAAGATGCCGACACCACCCAGGCCATGCAAAGTAAGTTAATTCCCGACCACTCAAAAATGCCTTTCGCCCCTGGTTAAAAGCCTATAAGAATCCACACCCAATATTCTCCTAAACTAGTAGTCGAAGATTTGAAGAAGCTGAAAGTTAATATATCAGTTATGGACATATGCAGAATTCCTCAATAGAAAGACTTCCTATTTCAAGCTCTGAATTCAATAGGAAACCCAACCAATGATGATAGTCAGAACAAGATTATTCCCCCAACAGATCTGGTGAGCAAGCCAACTGTAAACACCTATTCGGAAGGTATGAAAGAAAGTCCTTTTGTACCACCCTTCCTTTTGACGTTTGAAGTCTTCAACAAGAATCTTCACAATTGTCTAGTCAATTCAGGGGCGTCCTCCAATGTCATGCCCTTGGCTGTGTGTAATAAATTAGGTGTTGTCCCTCTCAAACGTGATAAACATGTCATAAAACTAGACATAACCCAGGTTAAGGTCATGGGAGAGCTCAAAGATGTGATGATCAGGATAACGACGCATCCTAATTTTGTGCAGGTGATTGACATCATTGTGGTGGATATCCCTGAGGCATATGGGCTATTGTTGAGCCGAGATTGGTCTGAAAAGATGAACAGATATTTCAGTACCGGCTGGGCACACCTTTGGCTACCAATGAAAGGATACAAGAACATGATCAAAATCGATAGGGAAAGATATCTGAAACATACGGTCACTGATCTGGAAACCCCGAACAAACTAGCCTCTATCGACTTCCCCATATTGGGAAACTATTCGTGTGATTCTCACTTTGACAACTTTGCTCCTCTCCTGTCCAATGTTCTGCTTACTCAAAATTCCAAAACAATATTTCAAGAAGAATCCCTGATTCTGATAGAATATTCTCTCTTCTGTCAAAACCACACACTAGGAATTCTGGAGGAAGAGGTCAGAGAACAAAACATGGGCGAAGAAAGAGAGAGGATAAATTATCGTTCACAAATTTGGACCCTCTATTTTGATGGATCTAAATCACAAGAAGGGTCAGGAACCGGGTGCATACTCATCGATCAGAAGGGTAAACATCATTTCCTGTCATGTAGACTAGAATTCAAGTGTACCAACAATACAATTGAGTATGAAGCTCTAGTACAAGGGCTAAATAAATCCATAGATTTGGGTATCAAGGAATTAAAAGTCTTCGGAGATTCTGAAATTAATGTTAGACAAGTGAGAAATACAATACATTTCAATTCGCCTCATCTTAAGAACTACCAACAGGAGGTGCATAGGCTAATAGAACGCTTTGAGGCTTTCAATATCACCACAATCCCCAGAGAAAAGAATATCGTTGCTGACTCCTTAGCCAAACTGCTTCTAGACTCTTTCCTTTGGAAGATTATGAAGCCTCCTGATTCATTGTAGAACTGCTCTACAAACCGTCGGTGCCGAACAATATTTCCAATTGGAAAGTATTTGAAGGTGACGAGAAAATCATAAACTTCTTGACCAAACAAGACAATTTCAAAGACCTAGTCATAGATGATGAATAATTTCAAGAGAAGACAATTGAACCTAACCCCCAAATAGGACAGGATGTTGGAAAGTTGAAAGCTCACACAATCCTGAAGGGGATAGCTAATTTAGAGAGTCTGTTTGATCTAAAGGGTCGCTTTAAAGGACCCAAGAATGCGAAGACTGGTAACTCTTTCCCCCTCCATGAAACTATGAATTTTGGGACCCCAAAGAACCCGAAGAATTTAAATATCGAAAAATCTATATCTAGGGAAGAGAGGAAGGCCTACCTCAGATTATTTAGACAATACCAGGATGTTTTCGCATGGTCCTATAAGGATTTAAAAATGTATCACACCTGCATTATTCAACACACTATCCTGTTGAAACCTGAAATGAAACCTTTCCAACAAAATCTCCGAAAATATCATCCATCCTTGGAACCTCTCATGTATAAAGAGTTAAGGAAGCTTTTAGATGCGAAGATAATTTTCCAAGTTAGGCATTCTTCCTGGGTAGAAAATCTTGTTCCAGTAAGGAAGAAGTCATGAGAAATCCGATTATGTGTAGATTTTTGGAACCTCAACAGAGCTTTAGAAAAGGACAATTATACTGTCTTGCCGATGGAACAACTCCTACAGACCGTGTTAGGATCAGATTTTTTATCCCTGCTAGATGGTTTCTCAAGATACAACCAAGTGTTGGTTTCAGAGGAAGACCGGTTAAAAACTTCCTTCCGAACCAAATGGGGAACCTTCGCTTATAAACGCATGCCTTTCGGCATAATTAACGCAGGAGAAACCTTTCAAAGAGCCATGGACGTGGCTTTCCGGGGACTTATCAATCAGTGTGTGTTAGTATATTTAGATGACGTAACAGTGTATTCGAAGAATAAAGAAGAACACATCCAACACTTAACTTAGATTTTTGAAAGATGCCGGAAAGACGGTATATCACTCAATCCTAAGAAAAATATCTTTGGTGTTGAAGAAGGTAATTTGTTAGGTCATATTATATCTCAAGCGGGAATTCGAATAGACCTCGAAAGGATTAAGGCCATAGCTCAACTCCTGCTACCCCATAACAAGAAATCCATGTAGTCCTTTTTCGGGAAAATCAATTTTGTAAGGAAATTCACTCCCGACTTCGCCGAAATCATCAAATGATTACAAAAGATGATTCACAAAGACTCCAAATTTAAGTGGGATGATGAACAAAAATATTATTTCAATAATATCAAAGCTGCCATATCCCGAGCCCTGGTATTGCGAAGTCCCAATTTCAATAGAGACGTTAACCTTTACACTTTCGCTTCCGACCAATTGCTAGTTGTGGTCTTGAATAAGAAGGATGATGACAACAATGTAGCCCCAGTTTCATTTATGAGTACCAATCTCCAAGGAGCTGAGCTCAACTGCCCTGCCATAGACAAGCAGGCCTACGCGGTCTATAAAGTGGTAAAACATTTCAGGTCTTACATCCTCAAGAATCACACCAAGGTGATCGTGCCACACCCTGCAGTCCGATCCTTGTTTAACCAACAAGAAATGGGAGAAAGAAGAGGGAATTGGATGGCAGTAGTCTAGGAATTTGATCTAGATATAAAACCCGCCAAGTTAGTAAAAGGACAAGGCTTGTGCAAGCTCACAACCGAAGCTCAAGATCAAGCAAAAGAATATCCCGGGTGGGAAAACGAAATAGCACTATGGTGTGGTGAAGCAACATACATTTCCCCGGGACAGGACTCCTGGTACAAGGATTTATCTTATCTACTACATCATGGTACTTTCCCCGAAAATCGCAACCCCAGAGAAAGGAGAGGCTTCCGATTAAAATCCATGCAATATCGCCTTATAAATTCGGTACTCTTTTAGATCAACTATGATGGGGTATTGCTGAGATGTCTCGAATGTAAAGATGCCGATAAAGTGTTAAAGGAACTCCATGATGGCCCCGTCGGAGGAAATTTTGTAGGGAACACCATTGCTCATAAAATTCTGAGGGCCGACTATTATTGGCCCACTTTGTTCAAGGATGCTCATACTTACGCTAGGAATTGTAAAACTTGTCAAATAAGTGCTGGTAAGGAGAAAAGGGCAGCATTCCCACTTTAGCCTATGACTGTCTCTAGACATTTTGAGTAGTGGGGGTTGGATATCATAGGAGAAATTATGCCTATCTCATCAAAACTGCATAAGTACATTCTTACTTCCACTGACTATTTCAAAAAATGGGCAGAGGCCATTCCTCTGACTCATGTGAACGAACAAATAGTGATCCAATTTATAGAACAACAACTGATCACAAGGTTTGGTGTCCCCTTTGTTCTAGTCTTTGATAACACAATTTACTTATCTTCTACCCTACTGACAGATTTTTCTCTGGACAAAGGGATCATAATCAAGTACTCTACAAATTATTACCCTCAGGGGAACGATGTAGCAGAATCAACCAATAAGAACCTGGTAAGGATACTAAAGAAGACGGTTATAGAAAACCAAATAAATTGGCATAATCAACTTCATAATTCTCTATGGGCCGATAGGGTCACGCCCAAAGAAGCCATATGAAATTCCCCATACTTTCTAGTCTACGGACAGGAAGCCATCCTCCCGAAAGGGCTTTATCTTCCATCTCTCCAATTGTCCCAAGATTCTAACAAAGAACCTTCCTCATCCATGCAACAAATAATCAACACTCTGCTTATGTTGGAAGAAGAGAGAGATAAGGCTAAGTAAAAATTATTGGCTCATCAACATATAGTGAAAATATGGTTCGATGAGCATAAATCTAAGGAAAAGAAATTTGAAGTAGGATATTTAGTCCTGAAGTGGGGTAACGAAAATGAACCCAAAGGGAAACATTCCAAGTTTCAAAGCCTATGGATTGGGCCTTTCCAAGTGGATGAGAAGATTGGGGTAAGTACTTATTGGTTGAAAAACTTGAGGGGGGAACTTGATGCCCTCCCAGTGAATGGTCAATCTCTAAAACAATACTTCCAATAATTACATATAAAAAAAATAAAAAAATAATAATATAATAAAAATAATAACTTTGGTTAGTACAAATAAAAGAAGAATTGGAGATATCTACTCTGTGGTTCGGTACTACCTCGAGGGAAACGAAGGAGGAACGTAGATTCTGCGTCTGCCCAGTAAATCACCATTTGTTGAGTACTCAACACACCCTAAAAGTTCTCTGACCATTTCCTTTTGGGTTCCACCCTTTATTTTACTTTTGAACTGTTTTTTCCTCGACATAAAACTGATCCTTCACTTGTCTTATATGTTTCACATTTTAATTGATTAAAATTTCACTTGAACATACAAAGAAGAATCATATTAACTCCAAAATACTTAATGACTACTCAAGGAATCAGCGACCCAGGATTTTCCTCGACTCACAAGAGAAATTTGGCATCGACGGAAGATGATGGTGGCGAAAATCATTTGGGGAGTCAAAGTAGCTGAGTGCCAACCCTCATCGACGTCGGCTGATGAAATGATTCTTTCCTATGAATAAACCTCGGAAAGGATTATGTCGAAGACTGATTCGATCAGCTTCGACAGAAAGAGATAACAGTACATGCCGCACGAAGGGAAGAGTGACACCACCGATCTTCGACCCTCGATACGTTGACACGAGTGAAGTCCCAAGTAAGATACTTACCTACCAATGAATTCCTTTTATAATTAATTATTTTTTAATGGCCCAAGGTTGATAACGCCATGTAAGAATCAATTGATATTGGACATCTCACAAAAAGAAACTTATCAACAAAACCTTGGTACAACAATAACGATTGCAAGATTTAATAATATGTGCGAACTAATAATTTGTGATAAGAAACACTGATTAAATGCCTATAAGAAAGCTTAATACATTCAAAATACTTCCGATGTTTAGTATTAAGGGATCCCACCAAGTTCAAATTACATACAACTAAGCCACACTGCGACCAACTGTCTTGGTAGCAGTAAAACCAAGGATACCTTTACAACAAAAGAACAAAAGGGAAATTTTGTCGAGAGCGACACCCATGAGGATGTAAGGCGCAAGGTCACCCATTATGTATTTCCTACATGTCAACTTTTCCCCAGGCCACTACTGGCGCCTAGCAATGTGTTCCTTTCCTCCGCCGCACGCTACGCCTTGTGCAGCTGCACAATTGTATCCTGGGCCTCCCGGAGCCATCTCTGAAGCCAAACTGTGTTTCCTGTGCAACCCTGCGATGTCGGTATCCCATGTTATTTTGCCGCCAAATGATGTCGTAGATCTCTATTTTCTTGGTAGAGCTCGACTATCGCAAGTTTAGCCCGCTCTAATTGTTTAAAGGGACTCTTGATGTGAGGACCCGATGATTTTCCCCTTCCCTTTCAACTCCCGTCTCTTCTGTAGATAATCCCAACTAGCTCCGACAAGTGAGGAAGTTCCACAAAATCCTCAATAGCTGGACATGCGCCCAAATCAGCTAAAAGATGGTTCTCCTCCCATTTGGCTGTATCCTTTCTAGGCCTCCCTCTTTTATGGTTTCGGCTCCTGAGTAGGTGCGTTTAAATCATACCTTCCTCAGACGCACCCTTTTCAAATTCAATCTCTGTTGAGGACGCCGACACCATCTCTGAGCCAAAACCTGTACCTCCTTTTGGGCCTTCAAATACTTGGGAAGCTGACCAAAAAGAATCCCAGGCATGTTGGGGCTTAGGCCTAACACTACGACTACCCCGTGGACCTCGTCCCATGTTTAGAGGAGATCCCATTGTGCAACAGTATAGCAGCCCGCTTGTCCGCAGGTGACAGAGGATGTCTATACAGGACTTTACCAAGACAAATTCTCCATACCAGAACCCATGATAATATAATCTCGGCATGAGCATAAGTTTTTCCCCAGAACTCCTTGAATTTATAGAAAAAAAAAGAGGAGCGAAACATAACGTGCCAATAAGACACTCACGCCCTGTGACATGGTGATTAAAGAATCGACACACCATAGTTGTTTGGCAGATGCAATCCAGAGCATGTAAACGCCACCAAACAAAGATACAGGTAACATCCAATACGATCCTCCTGACCTTGCTCCAGACCTCTGTTATTTGACTAATGATGTTTTACATGCTTAATGATACATATTCCAGAATCATTTAATGGATTTCCTTTTATGGTGTTCGACCCTTTGGGAAGTATACATGTGCACACTCACCTTCGACGTCTCTTTTGGGCACCAAAGGTTGAATAATTAATATGACTTTTTAAAACTTTCATAATGTTGTACTTGATTTGCCACCTCATGATGCACCGACATAATTCCATTTAACCAAAGGTGCGGCGGCTTCGGCCAGGTCATCACAAATCATTCGAAGGAGAGACTGAGATCAAGTAAGTATTAAATGACTGAAACTAGAGGGCTACATAGGTATGTATTAGTCTTTTCAATTTATTTATGTCTTATCACGATTCACTCTGAAATCGCTAAACTCCATTGTCTTAAATTGCAGGAAAGAAACCTCCCCGATTACCGAACAAAGTTCATCCTATGATTCCACCGAAGGATTCGAAAAGAACACCGAAGCTGAAACATCAACACAATAAAGGTTTTTTGGGCTCTCCGAGTGCGACATCCTCGATCAGTTATCGACTCAAGACACCCACCGAACTAGACTTGATGTGAGTTGAAAGATGCACGAAGATAGCCGATAGGAAGCTGAGACAAGTACAATTGTTTGTGAAATACTCAATCAAAGCTCGAGCCATGCTGCAACAGTTGAACGCCATTTTGGAAAAGTACCGAACACATGCAGTAGATAGTAGAGGAGTATGCAACTTCAATGGAACAACACAAATCCTCATCAGCACAAACTTGTGAAGATTTTTTTCATCAACTGGTCTAAATATGAAAGAAGTCACCCTTTTAAAGAGACATCTCGGGTGGATTGTTAAAGAAGGTGTTGCATGATCACGCCACGTGGCGATTTTTGTTTGGCGTAAACTATATTTAGCCGTTAATTACAGTTAAATTTTATATTATAAATAGAGATATCGACCAATGAACAAGGGGTCGATGGTTGTTGTAAGAACTCTTTCTTTTGGCCGTTGATAATTATTTTGAGACTGCTGTGAATTGAGAAGTCCTTCTGGACCAGAGACAAGATATTTTTCATTAGATGTATGTGATTAGAGTTGGAGAAGATTTATTTCCTTTCCTGTTCCATGAATGATGCAGTGAATGAGTAAGAGAAATTAATTATGTTGTCAAGTTATCTGGTGCAATGTCTTGATGTTCTTGGCTTTAATGATGAATATAAATCGTTGTGTTGTTATTTGATGAATGTTATGGTAGATGAATTATTTTTTTTTATCATGATCTTGATTACGTATGTGTTTTCTTCTGTTAATTAGTTTTCTCAGGCAATATTTGGATGCTCATTTGGTTAATGTATTAGTGCTAGGCCCTGTGGCATAGAACCACTGTCTTCATGTTTGAGAATTGGGTTATCCCAAGCTCAACCTCTTCCCACTAGTTAAATCTTCTTTCCTAATATTTGTCAAGTTGGTTTATACTGGCTTGCATCTCTTATACCAACCCCACCCAATAGAAATACGGAAAAGGAACTGTCCTAACTGAAGGAAGAGCCTTCACCAGGAAACACAAATCCCATCGATAATTTGGCCAGATCACAAGATATGGAGAACCATTACACTCCAAACGCTGCAGAGTCTAATTGGGCCTCGGTGGCGGGTTTGGTTCCTGCTGTTGAGTCAGGTTATTTAGGTCCCATCAACAATGCCTTCAATGGTTCCTTTCCAAAATATTGATAATATCACCTCACCATCATCAATGCCTTTGATGGTTCCTTTTAACATCATCACTTCATGTCCTCATTCATGTCACCTCATGATAATTCCACCTCTAATGCCCTCAATAGTTGTAGGCTAAAATTTCCAAATTTCACCCTCCCTCATAATAGTTGTTTCCTCTCACCTCTCTTTCCTTCACTAGTTCAACCCTAGTGTGGTATCCTCTCACCTCTTGTCTCCTCTCTCTTTCACCTTTTCTTGAATGTTGTTCTCTCATGGTAATTGTTGTCACTATCCCTTCCCTACTTAAGGAAATTTGTTAACCTTTGTTTTGTAGGAACATATATTTCTTGGGTACTAAGATCACCATGTTTACACCTCTTATGTCTTGGAAAGGTTAATAATTTCCAGAGAACATAAAATATTGAAATCCTTATGTGAAATTCCTCCTATGAAAAAAGGATTTGTATCATTGTTTCTTTATTATAACATTGTTCTTTTCAGTGTTTGACACGAACACATTTATTCACAACATGTGGGTTCATAATTAAAAAACCCCCTTTATGAATGAACATGATAAGATATTGGTCAAAAAGGTGAAGCCCCCGTGATCCTTATGAGTATTTAAGATGTGTATGGTGGTCTCTATAATCATAAAAGTTTACTATGTTAGAAATGATGACATTTGATTCAATGTTGTATAGGTGTACTAAGTGAACTATGACATTTGCATGGCATTTTTAAAATTTGGATCATTTTGCTTCCATTTATTTGGATAATTAGCTCATACTTTTTGTCATTAGCACTGTACACATAGTAATCTATAAAGAAATTATTTCTTTTCTTAAAACCTCTTGCTCCTTCACATAGCTAGTTTTCATCAAAGTTGAAATTATTTCATTTCATTTTCCTCTTGCATGGTTTAAAGAGTTGAGTCGAAACGCCATGTAATGACCCTTTTCTTATTACTGTGAATAATTTCATAACTAATCCTAAACACTAGCTAAATTATAATTAATTATTATATAACCTTAATAGATTACAAGTTATTAATTAATTATTTTGATTATACTTAGTTGAAGTATG
>SNQJ01S0002275.1:235983-246504 GCA_010110895.2 Picea sitchensis
TTGGCCCTGTTCAGTAGAGAAAAAAATATTGGAGCCGTTTATTCTTGGAGCAAACCTCTCTCGATCCAACAAAGCAACAACATAGTCAATGTTGAATTATTGTTGCTCCTTCAAATCGAGGGAGGTTTGCTCCAAGAGAAAACGACTCCAATAAATTATTCTCAAAACCAAGAGTAGATTATTCATCCCATCTCATCTAAGATGTGTGTGTGTGTGACTATTTAATCTCCTCTCATATGGATTTTACAAAAAAAATATCAATGGTGTTTAGTATTTGCAATCTTGTCGGTTTTAATTTCTATTAGGATTTATTGACATGTCTTAAAAGTATTTTTTGTTTTTTACTAAAAACTAAATATAATTCTTTTTTGTTTACTACAATATGAAATTCGCGCATTTGCAGATGATCTATATGTTTTATCAATGCAATGCTACACATTAGAATACCAAAGATCATGTATGTCTTGTCTTTTTTCTTCTTTTTATGAATTCTCAAGGTTCCTTTTATTTATTTATTTTTACATTACCATCATTTGTGGGCCACTATGGGGCCATTCATTCTTCCCAATGAACCACACCCAAGTATGTAGCATAAACGATTCCCTTTAGTTCATCATATCATATGATTCACACAACTAATCTAATACTTCAACTTGGTTCTTTGTGGTTGTGTATAAGTAATCCCCTGGATATCATAGTATAAGCATAACCATAATTATTCAATAGAGTATTTGAAATGAATGAGATATAGATATCACTTCCGAGTAAAAATTACAAATCATAGGCACCAATGAACCTAAATACTCATCTCGAGTTCCAAGAAGATGAAAATAAAACATCCCACCAGCCTGAAAGTGGATAGGGGGTTGGGTATGTTACACCAATGACCTATATACACTTCTATGATATTTATTACTCTCCTGTGATATTTATTGTAATATTTATTATTTTGTTGTAGAGTATTGCTTTAGCACCAAAGGAAATTATTCCGCCCTTACCTCTAGAGAAGGAGAAACTTGAAAATTCTTTAGCTATAGACATTTCTACCAATATATTAATTGGTGTCATTCCACCAACACTTGGAAGTTGCACTGCACTCAAATCATTAAATCTATCTAACAATTCCTTAGAAGGTTCCATTCCATATTCACTTGGGTATCTACAACATATCATGGACATGGATCTCTCTTATAACTCCTTATCAAGGACAATACCAATTACTCTCAACAAGTTGAAAGAGCTTCACTATTTGAATTTATCTTTCAACAATCTCAACGAAGAAATATCAAAAAGAAAATTTTCTAGAAATAAAAGCATTATCATATCCTTAAATGGAAATTTAGGTCTCTGTGGTCCACAAGTATTTTCCTTACCAACATGTACAACACCAAGAAGTCATTTTGATGTTTTGAGAAAAGTATTATTGCCAATTTTTGGTGGTATTGGTTTTATATTATGTTGTCTATTTTTGAGATTCCTCTCAAGAGGGAATTTCCATCTACAACACTTTAATTTCCCATGATTTGTTTCCCTTAAATTAGAGCATGAAAGTATATCATATCAAGAGATTTCTAGAGAAACTAATGTATTTATTGAGGCCATTTTGTTGGGGAAGGATAGTTTTGGATCAATGTGCAAAGGAATTTTGAATGATGGAATGATTGTTGCTATGAAGGTTTTCCATTTGCAAAATGAACATGCTGTGAAGAGTTTTAAAGCAGAGTGTAATTCCTTGCAAAATGTTTGACATCAAAATCTTATGAGAATCATAACCTCATGTTCCAACCTGAAGAATGTCCAACCATGAGAGATGTGTCAAATGTGTTGGAGAGTCTTAGAGAGGATTTTGTGGAAAATGGAGTTTCTTTAAGGAGAATAAGACAAAGCATATTTGGGTTATGGAAGTAAGCGAAGATCAAGGAAGAAAAGGAAAAATGTGAATTGCGTGGAAGACATAGTGACTGTTACTGGGTCGAAGCGAGCAAAAGAGAAGAAAATATGGAGCGAAGTAAGAGAAAGCAAGCCGTTGGACGAGGAGATCGAAGATGACATATCAGCAAGGAATATGGATCGTGGACAACTCAGCAAGTGGAAAAATCCACCGTTGGATGCTTTGGAGCACCGTGCGAGAAGGAAGGAAAGACAGGCTGGTGAAGCTCTGAAAACGTGAGTCAAGTTGAGCTAGGGCTTTAGACACCTAGGGTTTTGACACCTAGGTTTCGGACTAGGACCATCGGTGAGCTATTGTAATGTATAAATAAAGGTCAAGAGGACCTGGGTTGGGTTGTTGTTGTTATTGTGGGTTAGTGTTGCTGTTGTTTGAAGAGATTGTGTTGTGAAGAGTGATTTCCATTGAGAGGGAAGTATTGTATCATGAGAGTAGTCTGTGTTGTAATATCTTCAGCTGGGTACGAAGATCAACCCTTCAACTGGGTGTGCAGGGAAGGGAGAAAGAGAGAGAAAGAGAGAGAAGAAGAGAATATCTGCTAGCTAAGAGCGCAGATTGGAACTGTATGCTTTCATCTTAATATATTATAAAGCACATTTTTGTAGATGTAGCCCTAGAGAGAGGGTGAACCATGTATGTCTTGTGTTGTGTGTGATTGATGGTATGTTCTTTGTCATTTGATATGCTGCTATGATGATAATGTGTTAGATCTGAGATATAAATAAGCGCAATAGGATGTAAGAAGATAAAGAATACTAGATTGTTGTGAATCCACTTTGCATTCCTTATGGTTGTAGACATCTCTGTCTTGCAACCCCCTCATAGTTACTTCGGGTGAGACTGCATCTGCCTCGCAGGTGTTTCTGAAAGGGCCAATAGTTAGGGCTTGTTGGTACTTTCTTGGAGATGAACCCCGGGTCTACCCCTGTGCCAACAAATGGTTCTGTTGCCGGGACGAAAATATTCTCGAGGGAATGTCAAGGTCGTTTCCATCGAAGACAGAGATTCAGAAGTGGATAGAATATCAAGAAAAGGACTTCGTTGAAGCCTAGAACAAGAAACCTAATATTAGTATGGAGGATTGGTTGGAGAGATACATATTTACTGATATACACGAAAATTTCTTTGGAGGAATCCATCAGGAGCTATATGAGTGGTTAGCTAGGTTAGCAGATACCTAATTTGAGATCCGATCTAGGCCACCTGTGGTTTGGATGTCAACGCTGATCAATAAGGTCAAGAGAGTTGATAACGCCATGTCAAGAGAAGTAGATCACTGGTTTGATAGTACCATTGGAGGGTACATCACCGAGTTTACTGTTGAAAGAGTAGAGTCATATAACCAAGCCGAGAGATATTTATTTAAGGGACACAGAGGACAATTTTTACTTTTTTTGAAGTTGAGGATCAAGATGCTATTGCATGAGAAGAGAATCTTGAAGATACAGTAGTTGGTGGGATTGGAAAAATATAATGTTCAAGAATTAAGACAGCGACAGTGAAACAAAGGATGGACATACACGCAGTGACAGAGAATTCAGAGAAGTTCATCTTGTGAACCTGTTTAAGCAGAACTACAGGGACAAAGGTTTCTACAGTGGAGAAGAGGCAGATCTGACGAACGAATAGCATTCAGAACCCATTAGGGTAGAGGAAGAGGAAGATGAAGAACCTCTTCGGGAAGAGCCAAAAACTTCAGGAACTACACAGACCATTGAAGTAAGTACTATCACTTCCCCTGTTGTTTCATCAACACTAAGCAATCAAAATAGTCAGAGTCACAAGAGCCATCAGAGTACTATTACTATAATTTCAACATATACTCAGACATGAAACCTAGGAAGCTCTATGGTAGATGAGATGAGGCTCCCTATCTTTAGGGGAGATGGATCTGAAGATCCTGATCAACACTGGTTCCTATGCGAAGCCGTATGGAATATTAAGAATGTCACCAATGAAGCTGTTAAAAGAGCTCGGTTCAGTACTACCCTAAGAGATCACGCACTGAGCTGGTACATGAAGCTTGTCCAAGGACTTGCACAACCTAAACCGTTGAATGATATTAAGAATGAATTAATTGTAGAGTTCAAGAAATCCAAGTCGAAGTCGCAATGTATTACAGAGATGAATGATATTAAGCAAAAAGTAGCTAAACTTGTTTGGGAATTCGATCAGAGGTTCAAAACCCTAACATGCCAGTTCAATTTTCAGATTCCAGATGAACAGAACAAAGAATGGTTCATTGCTTCCCTCTTACCACACATCAGAGTTCCTCTGCTGCAACAGAAGATTGCTTTGTAGTTTGAGGCACTGGAGATCACCATGAAGCTAGAATCAACCCCTATGGGAGAATCCAATTCAGGTATGAGTCAAATATTGAGTCAACTAACTAGTTTGTCTCTGCAGGTCGAAGATATGAAGAAAGACAAGGGAAAATATAAAAGAGAAGACATCTGGTGTGTTAGATGCAGATCGGAAGGCCATGACAAGGAACATTGTCCCCTATTCCATAAATACTTGGCCTCTGGAGCTCCGATCCCATTGAAACAAGTTACCCTACCCTAGTGCAAGGTATGCAAAAATATACATCGCCCTGGTGAGTGCTACTACATGCAAAAATACGTTCAGACACCCACAAATTTGTATTGCACATTCTATAAGTCCGTGGGACATGATGATAGGGATTGTAGGGCTTACGATCTCATGCATGAAAGGTCGACATATATATACAAGATTCAAGGCAAAGTACATCAAGAAGGAAACACTACACAGTATAACTCCCATGGGAGAGGAAACTTCAACCCTCATAGTGGATTCATAGGAAGAGGAAGAGAAGGAGGTATGGGTCGAGGTCGAGGAAAAATAATATGTTATAACTACACACAACCAAGACACTTGGAAAGGGACTATCAGAACCCTTGTATGAATTGTAGCTATTGCAACTCTTTCGAGCATGTTATCGAGGAATGTCTAACATTGCTGGCTAAACTTCAAGAGAAACGGGGACCTCAGCAGAACCCACAGATACAATTGATCAAAGCAGAGCCTCGCATACTAGACCCTAGAGTCATTGTTATCACTAGAGGAGGTGTTTTTATAGGAGAAGAAAGAATGACCCAAGGAAATACTGCAGAAGAATCAGGAGTCAGGAAAGCTGCAGAGAAGACACAAAATTTTGATGCAAAGAAAGAAAAAGAGATATTTGAGGAGGCAAGAAGATAATTCAGGGGAGATAAAGTATCTTCATAGAAGACACAACCATAAGTAAGAGAATGTGGAATGCCTCTGGCATTCGATCAGTCTGCTTCACCTGGAGATGGAAAAGAAGCAAGTAAACTTGTCAGTTTCTTGTATACGTTTATATAGTTGATTAACGATGAGAAAACTATACAAGAATTGAAAATTTTAGTCAGACAATATGAGATAGGAAGGGTATATCCTTTAATGAATAAAGAGTTACATCAACTATCCAAGAAGAGAAGGAAAAATAAGGAACTACACCTGAATGCTCAGATTGGAGAATATGATATAGACTCTGTGGTCCTCGACTTGGGGTCGGAGGTCAATGTCATGACGAAGAAAACCTAGGCCTTGATGGGAAAACCTAAGCTGATCTATTCCCCTATCAGTCTTAGGATGGCTAATCAACAGGCAGTAAGCCCCTTTGAAATATTGGAACATGTTCCTATGGACATCGATGGAGTAAGGACGTTTGTAGATGTTGAGGTAATTGAGATAGTTGATGATAGCTGTCCCTACCCTGCGTTGTTAGGAATTTATTGGTCTTTCAATAACTCCACTGTGGTTGATTTAAAGGAAATACAAATCAAGTTTGAAGGGTATGGCCTTATGGTCATTGCACCTTTATATCCAGATGAAGGCCAATGATACACAAAGCCCATCAGAGAAGAAGACCGCACATATGAACTGGAAAACATATACAAACTAACCGCCAGACAATAGGATTACATTAATCCTATGGCTGATGGAAACCTAAGCTGGAAAAGTGGTAGTGCATGTTCATCAAATTCAGAAGAATCACTGGAAAACTGGCAGAACAAAATGTACGAAGTATCTACAAGGAGATGCACTAGACTAACCAGAGAAGTTCGTTGGATCGACACAACAATAAGTAACTTACCCACCTTTGATGGTCTGAATCCTTTAGAAGCTTTCTTATCAGACTTTGAAGAAAGTGTACCAACGCAAAAAATATTGTTGGCAATGGATGAGGCCCTGAAAGCCACACCAGCAAGATGGTGGGGGACACACAAAAACAACATTATAGACTGGGTATAATGTCGTACTTTGATGAAAACGTGGTTCTCAACACAAGTAGAAGGCTGCAAAGTTAGGTACACAGGTCAAAGCTACTCAAAAGACCATGTGCAAAGATGCGAAGAAGCCTGGAGAAATATCCCTCAAGAGAAGTGGGTCCACAAATTCATTAACACACTGGACACCACCCTTATCAACTAGTACCTTCAAGCGGAACTACGCCTCATCACTACAGATTGGGAAGGTATGACTCAGAACTTTGTCACTACCTTTTTATTCGAAAGCCAATATCTTATCGCAGATCAATAATTATAGATTGTAAGACAAAAAGTGTTTGAGGAGGCCTCTAGCCTCCCTTTGGAGCAAGAAGAGGACGAATGGACTACGCCTCTCCAGAAACTGCAAGGTTGTTACAACATCAATGCTGATGAAGATGATGATCCTAGGAAAGTGAACATCGTCGAAACAGAAGGCCAAAGAGACATAGAAGGAACAAGAGTTGAGCTACCATTCATTGGACAGCCTATCAAGATCATTAAAGTCAATATTGGAATAGAGCAAATGCCGAAGCTTGCAAATGTTGGAGATTATTGGGATGCTGCCACTATTGACAATATTATAGAATTACTACATGGATATCAGGATTTGTTTCCAACCAAGTTCACTGATATGAAGGGAATTAAAGGGCGTATGGGAGAGATGAGGATCCCTTTGAAGCCAAATGCAAGACCAGTCAAACAAAGACCTTACAGATTGAACCCTAAATATAAGGAGAAAGTGAAAATTGAGCTCGATAGAATGCTGGTAGCAGGGATCATAGAACCTGTGGAAGAATTAGAATGGATTAGCCCTATGGTGGTACAAGACAAGAAGATAGGAGATATTAGGATCTGCGTAGATATTAGGAAGCTGAATGATGTCTATTTGCATGACCCCTTCCCTACGCCATTCACTGACGAAGTGTTAGATAATGTGGGAGGTCAGGAAGTATATTCGTTTACAGATGGATTTTCAGAATACCATCAGATCCGGATTGCCAAGGAAGATCACCATAAGACCACATTTTCAATAGAATGGGGATCCTACCAGTATACAGTGATGCCATTTGGATTGAAGAATTCCCCAACCATCTTTTCCAGGGTGGTGGTCGAAGCATTCAAGGAGTTTCTGCATAAATTTCTAGAAGCCTACTTTGATGATTGGACTGTTTTTAGTTTACTAAAGAATAATATTGAATGTCTAAGGATAATGTTGGACAAATGAAACCAGTGTCATATTGCCTTGAATCTGAAGAAATGCATCTTATTTTCACCATTTGGAGTGTTGTTAGGTCATATTGTATGCAAGCAGGGATTGCTAGTAGATCCATCTAAAATTGCCATCATAGTTGATCTACCCCCTCCTACTTCAGTCAAACAGCTGCGCACTATGCTGGGACACACATGATATTACAGGAAGTTAATTAAAGGCTATGTCCATATTATAGCACCCATGAAGAATATTTTGAATAAGGTCTGTCAATTTCACTGGACAAAAGAATGCCAGCAGAGCTTCGACACACTGAAACAGAAAATGGTTGTTGCGCCTATTCTAGTTTTCCCAGATTTGAGTAAGGAGTTTCACGTGCATGTCGATGCATATTCTATTGCATTAGGAGTTCTATTATCACAACCAAGAACAAGAGACATCGACCACCCGTTAGCCTTTGCTATCAGGAAGCTATCAATAACCGAGATCAATTACACCACCACTGAAAGAGAAGGGTTAGCCATGGTGTATGTGATGTACAAGTTCCGCCACTACTTGTTGGGAGGACACTTTAAAATTTTTACTAACCACTCCATGCTGAAATACCTAGTCAACAAGCCAGTGTTGGGGGAGAGAATATGCAGATGGCTTCTGCTATTTCAGGAATATGATTTTGAGATCATAGTTAATCCAGGGAGAATGAACAAAGGTCCTGACCACTTGTCGAGGTTGGAACATGGAGAAGAGCCTACTAGTTTCGATGATACACTACTAGATGCACAGTTTCTATCCATTGGAAATATTGATGATCACTTCGCAGAAATAGTCCAGTTCCTGTCAACATGAATGACACCTAGTGAGTATACAATTCCCCAAAAGAAACAACTAGTAGTGCGCGTTGTAGACTTTTCACTTATATATGGACAATTATACATGATGGGACCCGATGAGATACTAAGGAGATGCGTTATGGAAGCAGAGCGACCATTGATATTTGCCGAATCTCATGAAGGCATCACAGGAGGACACTACGCAGGGAAAGAAACAACGCAAAAGGTTCTTAGAGCTGGCCTTTGGTGGCCTACCCTACATAGAGATGATAAGGACTATTATAGAGACTACGATGTATGCCAAAGAGTTGGGAAACCATCAAGAAGAGATGAAATTCCATTAGCACCACAACTGACCCTACAAGCCTTTGAGAAATGGGCCATTGACTTCGTAGGACCTATAAACCCACCAGGAAAGCGCACAAGATCAAGGTACATAATCACTGTGACAGAGTACTTGACCAGATGGGCCGAAACAAGATCAGTTAAAGACTGTATTGAAACTACAGCTGCATGCTTCATATTTGATGACATCATAACCAGGTTTGGATGCCCAAATATCCTTATGTGTGATCAAGGAACACATTTTATCAAAAATACCGTTGAAGACCTGATGAATGAATTTGCAGTCCATCATCAGAAGAGCACACCTTACCATCCACAAGAAAATGGGACAGTCGAAGAATTCAACAAAATCTTGGAGACAACGCTAACGAAGATTTGCAGTGTGAACAAGGATGACTAGGATTTAAGAGTACCAGCAGTACTATGGGCCTATATAACCACTTGCAAGAAGCTAACAATGGAGACCCTTTTAAGTTTGTTTATGGCCTTGAAGCCATTGCCCCAATGAAATATTTGGTACCAAGCCTAAGAATTGTTTCCTTTATAGAAATGGATGACACTGACACTGTTCAAGAGAGGCTTTCACAGTTGGTTGAACTTGAAGAAGACAGATTCATTGCAAGATTCCATCAGCAGGTCCAGAAAGAAAGAGAGGAGTCCTACCATGACAGACATATCAAGAAGAATGCATTTAAGCAAGGTGATTTGGTACTGTTATATGACAGTAAGTTCATGAAACATCTAGGGAAGTTCCAAACACATTGGCTTGGGCCATATGAGGTTGCCTATGTTACAGAAGGAGGAGTTGCGCAGTTGAAGACTTTGAATGGAGAATGGAAGGAAGGTTTGATGAACGAGAGCCGACTGAAGTTGTATTATGACAACCAGTTGCCTCGTAACTTTCAGTAAAAAGCATAAGGAAAAGGGTCCAGGTACCAAGTGTAGTTGAAACTGGGTACCAGACACAGAAAAGACAATCTGCACAAGGGAGGAAAAGAGGCATAGAGAAGAAAGCAAAGGCTTCCCTGTACAGTTTGAAGATGAAGCAAATCATAAGGATTAGATCTGAAGTGCCTTGGGATGAGTCACAGGTGAGTGTTGGGGGCATGTTGGCCCTTCGTTATGGAAGTAAGAGAATATCAGGGAAGAAAAGGAAAAATGCGAACTACACGGAATACACAATGACTGTTACTAGGTCGAAGCGAGAAAAAGAGCAGAAAAGATGGAGCGAAGTAAGAGAAAGCACGCCATTGGACGAGGAGATCGAAGATGACAGATCAACAAGGAAGATGGATTGTGGAAAAATCAACAAGCAGAAAAATCCACCGTTGGATGCTTTGGAGCACCACGTGAGAAGGAAGGAAATATAGGCTGGTGAAGCCCTGAAAATGCTGGTCAAGTTGACCTAGGTCTTTATACACCTAGGGTTTTGGTATCTAGGGTTTTGACACCTAGGTTTTGCCCTAAGGATGCCAGTGAGCTATTGTAATGTATAAATAAAGGTCAAGAGGACCTGGGTTGGGTTGTTGTTGTTATTGTGGGTTAGTGTTGTTGCTGTTAGAAGAGATTGTGTTGTGAGGAGAGATTTCCATTGAGAGAGAAGTATTGTATCGTGAGAGCAGTATGTGTTGTGTTGGATCTTGCTGTCATTGATGCCAATGGTTTGATTGATTGATTTCATTGATTGATTTCAAGTGATTGATTGATGTCAAAGGATTGATTGATTGATGATTGATGTAATATAATATGTATTTTCCTTGATGAGAATGCATATATGAAGATGGATCAATGAGTTGTCATTGATATGATGAAGATGGATCAATGCGTTGTCATTGATACCTAATGAAGATGGATCAATGTGGTTTCATTGGT